>PVJO010006229.1:59757-91198 GCA_004026905.1 Hystrix cristata | reverse complement strand
TGTACATGATGCATCTTGGTTCTCCCCACTCTTCCCCACCTCTCCCCTCTGTTCCCTCCATCCCTATTTACAGCAGTTTTATTCACATTTCTCCATGATTTCCCTTTCCCCTTTCTTTCCTTTGTTCACTTCCTGCTTTTCCCCCTTCTCTCTTTCTAGTGCTCCTATCCTTTGTATATTATCTTCGTTTTATATAATATCTATTACACCTCTTTGTCCTTATTTACACTTATGGTTTCTCGTATCAGAGAAACAATTCTATGTGTACTCATGAGTGTCTACTTTATTTCACTTAAAAGTATGTTCTCAAGGAACATCTATTTACATACAAATGACTGTAGTTTATACTTTTTATGGCTGCATAGTACTCCATTGTGTAGAAAAACCACATTTTCTTCAGCCATTCATTGGTTGTTGGGCATTTAGGTTGTTTCCAAGACTTAGCTATTACAAATTGTGTTGCTATGAACATGGTTGTGCATACATCCCTATGGTATGACAATTTTAATTCTTCTGGGAAGAAGAATTGTCATCCCTATAGTATGACAATTTTAATTCTTCTGGGAATAGCTGGATCAAATGGAACCTCTAGTTGTAGTTTTTTTGAGGAATCTCCATATTGATTTAAAATTAAGTAATATAATTTTAGAAGATAGTGATAGATATGGTTCTAACATTCATTTGAGTAGGCTTTCTTTTACATGTGCAAAATCACAACAAAGGTTTTGAAACTGAAACTAATATAATATAATTGTAACAGATTGGTGCTCCTCATTTCCACATACAGAAAACAAGGGATAGAGACACTCACTGCTTATTGCCAGTTGAGATTGGTGCTATAGTAAAATCTAGAGCTTCTTGGTGTCATGAAATGTTTTTTGGTCTTGCTTTTGGTTTGAGGTTCAGAAAAAGAAAATCAACATGTTTCCTGGATAAAAAGAAGAGAGCTATATGTACAGACACGTAAAATACAATTTTATATTATTCTAAGTGTATGGGTGTTTTCACTGTTTTAAACTTACATGTCTTCTTCAAATCTGAAAAATACTAAGATAGTCCAAGTTTCTTATTTAGCAACATGCACGTTGATCTGTTACAAAGTGAAAGAATCGTATAAATTCAATAGTAAGACTCTAAATATGGGCAATTTATCGAGGTATTTATGTTAAATAACTGAGTAAATATTGTTTTGAATTCTCAAAGATGATATTTATATGAGCAGTTAAATATATTTATAGTATGTATAGTCACATGTATCTATACATATTTAAAAACAGGTTCACACAAAAAGACACACACACACATATATAGATGAAATCTCTATTATTAACAACTTAATATTTGTAAATTAAGCGTAAGACCCTAAGGTTGATCTCCAGCACCAAAAAAAAAAAATTGTAAATTAATTAGTACTTACTATTAACAATCTCACATATAGTAGGCATTATATAAGTGCTGCCTTTTTGCTATGATAATTGCTATGATAATGTAGTTTTATAATCTACCAACTGAATTTTAGGTCCATAAGTAACAATAAAAATGCACATATATATAACTTTAAAAATAGACACTGCTTTTCTCTACAACAGTATAAAAACCTCTCTACCATGGCCTTAATATTTCTGAAAATATTTCATTTCTACCAGTCAGTAAATAATATGTGTTAAATGAGTGGTATGGAAAATAAGTCTTGTGGAAGTTTAGAAAAAGGAAAGATTGCTTCCAGATGAAATGGTCAGAGAATGTTTTACAAGAGAGGGAGGATTTGAACTGCATTTTGAAAAATGGGCAGGATTTGGATAAACAGAACAAGGAGGGTTGGGTTGAGTGGTATTATAATAGAAGTACAGTGTAAAGGCAGAGCTTAATTTTCATTTTTCTCTGTCTTGGCTTTGATGAGAGGACATAAATATATTTGAGCATGAAGCCAAAACAGAAATCACCTTCTTTTTCTTTTTCATTCATTTGTGAACTCCTTCGCACTATCACTTTATTTTTCCAAATAAGTGTCCTTGGACAATTCTTTCTATTATGTGACCTTGGATAATGGTGTATTCATACATGCTGTGTGGAAAAACAGTATATTCCCATAATTATGGTATTGTTTCTTATTTGCAGTGTGAAATGAAAGTACATGTCATGTTGTGTTGTTTAATATAACCTGGGTTTCTCTAATTCATAAACCAGCTGCTGTCCTTTTTCTACTGTCTGAGTAGGGAGAAAGGTATTTTCTCTACATAAGAAAAATAACAACTTGAGTATAGGTGGGCATCAGAAGACGCAGCCTACTGTGTCTAATAAACTTCTTGGGAATCTGGTTACCTGAAGTAGTTATGAAGATACCTGCCTCCTCAGAAGCAAAGCCCTGCTGCCCACATTCACAGAGCTTCATGACCATTGTCATCTGCTCACACTCTCGAATACTCTAATGGAGGCTGCCTAATGAAAGTTTATGTGGCAACTTAGTAGTAATGTGTATAATTATAATAATCTAAAATTGGGAAAATAAAATTAGGAGTAGATGTTTGCTGAAGAAAGACCCTTCCCAAGTGCATAACCAAGCTGAAAATAAACAATTTGGGGGATTTTATGCTGGAAGAGTAAGCTCCTCTGTTACTCTTTGTAATCAGATGTTGACTTAAATCATCTACTAGAAATTTGAAGCTACAAGGACATACAGTAATTACAACAGATATGGGTGAACTGTCAGTGTAAATCCCTGAGTCAGTTATATATACAAAGAAAAGTATTTTCTTTTTCTATTTGGTAGAAGTTGTCTTCAAACAAAGGTGAATTCTGAATTAATATTTGAAAAGAATGCTTTAGGCAAAAGCAGATATGGTGAAAATTTGTTATATTTTATTTTATCTAAATAATGTAGCCTCGTCTGCTCATTTCCAGCAGTGCTATCTACAATATTTATAACACTCTCTTTGTGAGCAAAATCCTGTGATCATATCACCTGAGGAGTTATTTAGATGTGATTAAAGCTGAGATTTCAGCTGGACAAGCCCGCAACGTTTGTAGCTCCACTTTGCACCTTAAAACTTGCATTTGCACCTGCAAAAGGCTGAAATGAATCACAAGTCAGCACATGTGTGTTCCATTATTCATTTTTTTATGAGCAGATGTGGCTGGTGTGGGCAAAGAGCTAGATGCATCTTTAATTGAGAAAACCTGTGGAAAAGTTATTCCTAAATCTCTCTGAGGGAATTGATTTAGAACACTACACACCATGATTTGGAAACTAGGAATCAGACCCAAATGTTGTCCAGACAATCCAAATTTGAACACAGCCTGTCAAAAATGAATATTAAGGACATTAATCCTGAGATTTTCTTTCTTTCAAATTTCTCCATGAATAATACTGTGTCCATTAGGGTTTTTGTTTTGTTTTGTCTTAATGTTCACTCTAAGATAATATAAAACATTAGAATTAAAGACATAAAACAAGTGGTATTCATTTGAAGAAAAATAGTGTCCCAAGCCTATTTTTCCATGTTCCACTGTGAGAAAGTTTCAGAGTTGTGCAATTTGTAGTTTATATTTTATTTGTATTACTTAACTTTTATCTTTGAATAAATATTCTATAGAAGACACATTGCTAGCTGTTAGTAATGATAAGTGGAGTTAAAAGTGAACAAAACACAGACCTTGATGTAAAGAAACACATTTTTAAAAGTACAGTTGATAAAGATTGACTGTTCTAAAACTTATAATAATGACACGGCTTTGGTCAGATTAAAATTTATTTTATTTTGTATACACAATTGAAAATTAGATTGTTTCATAAAACTAAGATTAAGGCAAAAAGCATTAAAATAACTCTGGCTACAATAATTTATAAATGGAAATACTATCTAAAAACACAAATTGTGATCTTAGTAATATGTAGTATGGGGGAGGAAATGTTAAAGTGTTGAGTTTTTATATGTGATTGAATTTAAATTGTGTTGGCTTGAAATATGCCTACTTTGAGCCAACACAATTTAAATTTAAATTTAAATAGGCATATTTTGAGCCATAAAATATATAATTATAATATATTTTATGTAAGATCTATTGTAAACCCAAAGCAAAACCTACTATGCCTATGCAAAAATAATTAAAGGATACTGCTAGAAAAAAATCAAATCACAAAGGAAGATAGAAAAAAAGAAAGAAAGGAACTACAAAGGTGACAAAAACAAGAAAATGGCAGTAGTTTATTGCAGCACAATAAACAAGAAATAAAAACAACCTATGTATTCATCAGCTGCTAAATGGATAAAGAAAATGTGGTGCATATAGACAATGGAATATTATTCAGCAGTAAAAGAATTAAATCCTGTCATTTACAACCATAAGGATGGAACTAAAGAGCATAATATTAAGTAGAATAAGTCAGGCAGAGAAACACAAGTACTGCAAGGTATCACTCCCATGTGGAATATAAAAACTGTGATCTTATAGAAGTTGAGAGTCAAATGGTGGTTTGCTAGACATTGGGAAGAGTTGAGAAGAATGAGGGTTGGGAAGAATTGAGAAGAATGAGGTTTGGGAAGAAGTTGATCAATGTTTGCATTGATAACATATAGTTAGATAACAGAAGTTCTGGTGTGCTATTTATTGTGCAGTAAGATACACATAATGATACCATCCTGTATATTTCAAAATGCTAGATGAAAGAATTTTGAATGTTTTATTCATGAAGAAATAATATATGTTATTAGATAGGTTAACCTTGATTTGAACAATACACCATGTATACACATACCAAAATATTCTGATTCCTATAAACATATACAATTTTAAGTATCAGTTAAAATAATTTAATTTTAATTTTAAAAACTAAAAGAAAGAATGGGACAATAGTAATTCTTTTTTATTAATATACTTTAATGTAAGTGGATTAAATTCTCCAATCAAAAGACATAGAATGGGTGAATGGATTAATAAAAGGACCAACTACATGTGGAAGGTTCATTTCAGCTTTAAGGACACACATAAGCTGAAAGTTAAGGGAATGAAAAAGATATCAAACAAATAATATTAAACAAAATTAGGAGTGGCTATAGTGATATCAGACAAAATAGCTTTTAGGTCAAAAATTGTCACAAGAGACAAGCTTATTATATAATGACAAGAGAATAAAAATATTAATATATATCTATCCCAAATTAGAGCACCTAAAAGGACAAAACAATTGTTAACATAATGGAAGGAAGAGTTAGCAATAAAATAATAGTAGGGAGCTTCAGTATTCCACTTTCAACAATGGATAGATCATCTAGACAAACAAAACAAAACAAAAAATTTGAACAACCCTAAAGAACAAATGGCCTAACACAGATATACATAACATTCCATCAAATAGCATTATGATGCACGTTCTTTTCAAGTGCACATAGAACATTCTCCAGAACAGATATTATGTTAGGCCACAATACAAGCCTTAACAAATTCAAGAAGATGCAACTCATGACAAATATATTTTCTCACAATGGTTTGAATCTAGAAATAAATAACAGCAATAAAATTTAAATAGTCACAAGTATATGAAAATTAATCAACACTCTACTAAATAATCAGTGAGTCAAAAAAGAAATGAAAAGTGAAAAAATACTGTAACAATAATGAGAACACAACATATCAAATTATGGGATGCAGTAAAAACTACTTTAAAAGGTTGTTATGATATATGCCTGCATTAATAGAAAAAAAAGTAATAAATCTTTCTCCACATCTAAATTTACAACTCAGTGGTGCAGCAAAAGAACAAAGTAATATAGGAAATAATAAAGATCATATCAGAAATGCAATGGGAAAACAGTGGAGGAGGTCAGTGAACCTAATAGTGTTTTGGAAAAATTGTTAAAATTTTACCTAATCTAAGAAAAAAAAAGAGAGAATACAAACCAATAAACACAGAATTGAAAGGGGAGACACTACAATGGATGCCACGGAAATAGAATTATAAGAGGTTACTATGGACAAATATGCACCAACACACTGGGTATCCCAAAGAAATAGTTAAATCCCTAGAAACATATAACCTACTGAGATTGAATCATGAAAAAATAGGAAAATAGATCTGATCAATAACCAACAGAAAATAAATCAATATTAAAAAAATTTCCGAAAAATACTCAGGAATTGATGGATTCATTGGAGAATTCTATTAATCATTTGAAGAATTATTGCCAATCCTTGTTGAGCTCCTTTAAATGCCAATTCATTTTACAAGATCACCACTACTCTGGTACCAAAGCCAGACAAGGATACTACTATAAAAGAAAATTACAAGCCAATATAAACATATGACCTGTAATGAACATAAATGAAAATGTCCTCACCAAAATACTAGTAAAATAACTTCAATAGCACATTAAGAGACTCATCCACTCTGATCAAGTGGAATTGACCCTTCATCTATAAAGGTGTTTCTACATAGGCAAATCAACAAACTGCAAAATGATAGATAAAAATTATATGATCATTTAAATAGCTGCGTAAAATGCATTTGAAAATTCAACATCTTTTTGTGATAAAAATAAGGCATAGAATATAATATATATATATATATACAGGATAATAAATAATGAATTTGATGCCTTGACATAATAAGAACTGTATAGCAGCACACTGCTCATATCACACACAGTGGCAACAAGCTGAAAGTGTTTTCTCTAAAACCAGTACTGTGCTCACTCATATCATTTCTATTCAGTTTTACACTGGAGATTCCGGCTAAAAAAATTAGGCAAAAGAAGGCAAGATTGGAGGAAAAATGACTGGTTGTACATATTGTGATGAGAAGCAGAAATTGCCTTTTTGTGTCATGACTGAAAATATTACAAGATAAAATCTTTTCCCAAGAGTAAACTGCATGTTTTATATTTATCAAGAGATTGCTCATGATATCAAGAACTCTTCACTATGAAAATTTAGTGGCTATTTGGGAAAAGAGCCTGGAATAAACCTGTAGAAATGTTTTTGTGGTAGTCACTGGGAGTGCCATGATGAGGAAATAAAATTGGAGGAATTATCCAGGACCAGACATGTACAAGTGGAATCAGAAACAGGGAGACTGGACGCAGTATAAAAATGCAAAGCACTGAGGCCAAGAGACTGTGTTCTTGGTTTGGGCACGGTGTTAGACGTAACAACTCCTTATATACATCATTATGATCTTGAGGACGCAAAACTCATCATTATCCCTTTTACTAGTCCTGTTTTCTGGAATTAAGATTCCAAGATATTTTCCAACCATCAGTGGTGCAAAATCATTAAATCAACTTTCATTTTAGACCTCAGCTTCACTAGAAGTTTATTCAATCTCTTTCATCCCACATACTTTACCTGATTTCCTGTATGTACCGCCCGAAAATATACCATCTGCATCCTGTTCACATGATTATATATTTATCTGTTAGTACCTTGCTGAATGGGAGGACACTTTCTTCTGATTGTATATTTCCTCTCCCTACCTAACATTTCATGTAGAACATTACACATAAAAGTCTTGTAAAAAGCATTTAATATGTAACAGAAAAATTATGTCATGCCATAACTTTATAGTCACCTTCTCAGGGTACACATCAGAAGACGAATAGGAGGATCTTTTATTTTCTGCCCTTTTGTCAACTTGAAGACAGCATAATCGATGACTGTGGAATGCAACATATGAGAAGGTAAATTAATCCAACCTCTGAAAAAGAAAGGAAAGACATTAAAAGGCCAAAGTGGAAGTAGAGAATTTTGGGGGAAGGGTGCGTAGAAGCAGCAAAGGCAGAGTTTAAGAAGGAAAGGAGCAGGATGTAGTAGCTCTCACCTGGAAGGAAAACAAGAACTGTGAAATAATGTTTTGTGCCTTGAGTTATAGAAAGCCCATCTATTAACCACTTTATTAATTTCTAAGAAAAACCCATTTCTTAAAAGGGTCTGTTAACATTTTTTTGGTGTTGTGGGAATAACGAGCAGGCCCAAGTACTGGTTTTAGAGACTAGAAGACAAAGGTCCCATGGATGCAGCATTAGACATGTAGGTGAGGGAACAAATATACAAGCAGAGTCTGATCTGGTAGGGACAAAAGCCAGGTAACCATAAATGATCACTCCATGCCTTAAACAGAGTCCACAGAACATAAGAATAAAGGGAGCCAGGCTTGGTGGTGTGTGTCTGTAGTCCCAGCACTCAAGAGGCTGTGGCAGGAGGATCTCTGAGTTAAAAGGAAAAAATATGAACATACATTTAACTAAAACATGTAGGTGCTTAGAACATAGCACTCAGCTAATCCTTATTTCTCTTCCTGAGTCTTCAACTGGTTAGACAGATGTTGAAATTTGTATTCAAGTTTAAACAGTTGGAAAACACATAGAATGATGGGACCTACACTTAATTTTTAAGCTGGAAAAATCATTTTAAAAAATGAAATTAAAAAAAATGAAATCACAGGGACCTTGTGAGAAGAATCAATTCACTCTAGAGTTCCCAGTTACCTGTGAACAGAATGCTGGTCATAATTAGACTTTTGCCCAAAATATTGTTCGTGGAAAGTTCATGTTTTTCAGAGGTAAGTAGTTCCAAGGAAATAGAAGCCTGGAGATGTGGTGATGGTCCTAGATGATAATGATGCCGATGTTGATGATGATGACAGGTTTCTTACTAAGAATTCTGTTACTTTTTGTCAATATCTTAAAGATTGCCACTTCTCCTGTGTTCTCATTTCTTTCTTAGCTTTGAGAAACCCAAAGTATAAATAAAGAGAAAAAATAGAAGATAGGTAATAGGAACCAGGGAGACAGATCTTTTGCAAATTATAAGAGGACAAAGAGATGGGGGAAGAGGAAGGCAAAAGAGAAAAAGGGGACATAAAAAATTAAGATGTGTTGCATAAATATACCAACTCCCATGATGAATATAATCATTATGTAATGCAACCAGGGCCTAATAAAAATTAAAATTAAACAAATTATTTTAATTACCTCTAATGTATTTCAGCAACACTGTGTAACTCTGGCTACTACTTAAGAAACACAAAGTAGAGTAGTGGCAGTTCCCTTCCCGATTGCCACTACCAATGAAAATCATCTTTGCTGCCTCACAACTAGCAGTTTCTTCGCTGATGACAAAGACGAAACCATGGTCAGATGTCAGGGTGCAATCACCAGGCCGTGACGTGCCTGTGCCACTTTAATGGTCCCTTTAGCTCTTTCCTGTGGGACTAATAGTATTAGGAAGTAGATTGAACTCTACAGATCTTGTCCTCTTTACACAGTTCATTCCAGGAAACTGCTTTATCCCTGCTTCCAGCCAGTCAGAGTTGTATAAAATCATTTGACTTAAGTCATATTGTTTTTAAAGCTTCCATAACAGATTTGATCCCACTGCTTGACCCACTAAAAGAAAGGATGAACTAAGAGCCTGGAAGCCCTCTGAAATGAATATCATACTCTACAAATGCAAGTGAACCTAATGAGAAAGAAAATTGGAAAGATAATAGATAGATATAGCTGCACACAGAGAATACCAGTAAAACACGGGGAATCCAGTAAGCCATAATTTTAAAAGAACTGGTAGAAAAGATCATTTGCATAATATTTAGTTGAGGATGCACATTAGAGTCACAGAATAATGTAAAGTGGACCATGGATGCTTAGATCTGTAATAAAAATGTATGGACAACATAAAGGTTTTAAAATTTCATTTTTCTTTTTGAAATTTCATTCAAGTCATGAAGAAGATGAAGTCATGAGTATTCACTGAAGCCAAAGCTGTAAAGAGTTGAAGAAAGTAACTCTATTCAAGGACTTCCATTTTCTTTCAAGTCAAAAGGTGTAACTTCTACGTGAGGGAGTTTAGAATAAACACTGATATGAAACCATGGTAAAGTGAAAAGACTTTTGGAGATTACATAACATCTCTTCCAACTCACAAGATTTGGAACTCAACTACTGTAAGAATTTGCATTAAGTTTGAAATTTTCTGTGATCTCTAAGACTGAGGGTAACAGAAAAGAAATAAAGATGGAAGACAGGTTCCAATTGCTACCGTTTTCATTGAGAAAGAAGATGAATTTGATTATCTATCTCTGTCACCTTTATTGCAGTGGGTGTGGCAAGGATCACTGAGAAGGGGCCTTTCCATTTTGGGTTTAACTGATCAGCAGGTCTTCCCTCTCTAAGTTTTTCTAAGCTGTGGTCTATCAGCTCTTCCATAAGCTCTGGTATATTTTATAAGCTCTTGGTCTATTAGCTCTGCCCTCTGAGTAGAGGTTCCTGGAGGAAGAGGTCTAATTTTAATGAGCTTTTGTGAGCTAACTATATAACCTGCCTTTCAATGTCCTTCTTGGACAAAGCTACTTCTGTCAGCGAACCACACCTCTTGAGGGTCTTGGAGGTGCAGATTGCTGATGTCTTGTCTACTTGTATAGGTCTGAGAGATGACTTGTTCACAAGAGTGGCTAACTTCTGGGCCTGAAACTGGTCTGTGAGAGGCTGGAGACCTTTTTGTGCTTCTTTTTTGATTGGATACTGTTTTTGATTAGGAAATTGGCTGGGGTCTTTTAGTTTTATAACTACTGGCATAGCAGAATTTGCCCTGCCAGGTATTCCATTATACCATGCATCCAGTGGCTAATTTGGTCACATTAGCCTGGCGTAGTCCTAACAAGTAAAATCCATTTTGGTCTTAGCTGGAATTTGAGAATTATCCCCAGTTTAGCTAGTAAATCTCTTCCTAGAAAGGGAGCAGGACAGAGCAAGAGGCTATAACATATAAATCTATAAGATGTTTTCATTACTGGAAAAATTCTGGAATAGTTTATCAAATGGGAAATTTGTGATGGTATTTATGATTCAGAGCAATGCTAGTCTGAAGTGACTACATATGATATTCTAAATTAACCCCGTAGTTTGATAAGTTACATAGATAAAATGAGGGGTGGAAATATCATGTGGAAGAAAATGGAGAAATGAGGGCTCTGCGATGGACAACAATTGATTAAATTTTTCTTGTTAAAATTTTGTAGATTTGACTGGCTCACAAGTATCTGAAGGTCATAGAGTATCCTTTGCTTATGTCATTGTGTCATAATCAAGCACATAGTAGATGCTCAAAAATGTTTGTAATTTGAAGAGTGAAGGAATGAATATGAAATAGATCCATTCAATAGAAGCTGGTTGTCTAAGCACTTTTGGCTAAGAACTGTACTAAAGGAAATTCTACAAAGTGACTTTTGCTAATATTTCATGGATGCTTCTTGAGTATTTGCTGGTAGTGATGAGGTTGTCTCTGAATCTTAAAAATGCTCGAATGATCATTATCAGACTGAGAGATTTATGCCAACATTAAGGGTAATTATATATTTAAGTCACAGAAAATAGAGGTTTGTGATTGATATATTCTTTATAAATATTTTGATTGTCTCTAGATCTTTTGCAGAACTACTTTACATCATAAAATATTGAATGTATTAGAGTAGCAGTTATTTTCTGTATGTGATGTGGTGACTATCTTGAAGTGTATTTTATGAACTTAGAATACTTTAACTTAATGCATCTGATTTCATTTTACAATAAGCAAGGACACTTTGACCTCACAATGAATATATCAGAGTAGGCAAGAATTGTGAGTTGTAGTTTTGTGATGTACATTTCAGCTAATGGTTCCTATAATTAAGATGACCAATTGCTAATGTGGTTGGAGAGATTCCAAGAACTCTGATACAAAGCCTACCAATTATAGTGCATTTCCCACTACTGTCCACGGGATTAATAATTCTTTTAACTGACTTTATTGAAATGCTTCAACAAATATAAGACTATTTCAATTCATAATAGAAGATATAGTATTATATCTACATGTACAGTAAAGTACAGGAAATGAGAGAGACATTGCTCATCTCCAAGTATCTATAATAGTTCCACCTTGTACTTCTTTATGTAATAGTATGTTCATAATTATATTTTATCTCACTAATATTGAGTGTTTATAAATGAACTCACAATATATTGATCTTTATGTCAATGATTAGTAAAAAATCCAAATAGAGGTGAAAGGCAAGAGGTAACATTCATAGATGAGTCAATTCCTTTTATAGATACAGTGTCAGTAAGTAATAAAGAACGTTCCTCATAATTATATTATTTTATTCCTCTTCTTTATTTTCACTGTTAGATTTTCCCTCAGTGCTCAATAAATGTTTATGGAACTAGATTGAATCATCAGTAGCACAGCCATAGTGAAATATTATTTTAAAAGGCATTGTTCCAGTATTGACCTCAAACATAAGTGTCTTAAATCATGCAATTTATCTTTAAATCTCTAGTGCTAAGTATAATACATGATATTTAATATTGAATCAATGTATGCTAATTGAAAGAATGCATGAATAAATACTCTTTCCTTCAATTAGCTTTAATTTGAAGTTATTTGTTTTGGTAACATGGTATTGCTTTAAAAGAAAATTGAGGCATATGTAAGAGAATGTCAATATTTATAATATCTGGGGAGTCAGAACTTGGCTGTTTGTTTTATATTATTCTCTGAATTTTTCTTTATGTTTGAAGTATTGGGAGATTTCAAAAGATATTTATTTTTATGTTGTTGCTTTTTCTTCTAACTGAATTTTTCCGTGACATTTATTAAATTAATGTTTTTGTGTGCATGCAGTATTAGACATTTAGACTATACCTGTGTGTAATAATGTACATAGTTTTGCTTTTTTCAAACTCTTCTGCGTACATGTAAGCATAAGCTAAAGTAAAGTAAATGTCTAAGTCCACAGCTCAGTTCTCAAAAACATCTTCTAGTACCTGCTCTTTCTTCAATGACAGAAGAATTTAAAAGCTGAAATCAAAATTGCAAGAGAACATGAAATTTAGGGTTTTTCTTTGGTCCAGGACATAGAATGATGCGGCAACCTGTAATAATTTTTAGGAAGTAGCAAAATATGAGGATTGGTATAGTAGGTGTTGGCCCTATGGGAGAGGGAGAACTTGAATCTGAGAATTTCCATGAAATCTTGCCTCTCTGAAGGCACACACCTTCAGTAAAAGGGCAGGTTGGCAAAATTCACTGGCCAGGAAAGAAAGCAGATAGGAAAACTTGTATGATTTGGCAACAGGTACAGGTAAAGAGGAAAAGTGGCTCTTCAGAAGGTATGCCATATACTGACTGCTCACCTCACTACAGTCTCGAGTTCCAATTTATGCCCCTTGGTATCCAGACCACCTGGAAATTGAGAGATTAAATTAGAGTAGTCCTGGTCTGTTGGAATGTCTTGTTTGTAGCAGTGGCCCGTGCATATCCTCCTCCTACAAACTTATTCTCTTCATATTCTTCCTCCAATGAAATTCAATCAAATATGAATGCACAACTAAAATAAATGTGAAATAAATGCAGAAGAAAACAGCAAGCAACCATTTTAGACCTCAAGAACATCAGATATTGAAATTTTTATTTGTGGAATATAAATATAAAATAAAACAATAAAATTAGAGAACTACAATGCATATTCAGAAAGTGACTATAGAATGAGGGAGCTAAAAATATAACCAAAAGACTTGGAATTTGTATTAATCAATGTAGGTTAGGCTATGCTATATCAAAAAGCAACCCAACAACAGAAGTTTCTTGTGCTCCCTTTAAGCCTGAGGAGGATCATGTGCCACTCTGTGGTAAGTCTTTTCTCTGCAGCAACTTAGAAATCCAAGTTGCTTGAGTCACATAGAGCTGCTATTTCAATATAAGGTCTTCTTCTTGCCTGAGAGTAAGGGGCAGTTGATCAGCAGCAAATAGGCTCATTTGAGAGTCTTCTCAGAAGTGACAGGTACCATGTCCACCCAAAACTCAATAGATGATATCTTCATCTGAAACATGGGATCTGAAAAATGTGCAGTGACATAAAAAATGATTTTGTTCTAAGCCATTTCAGAATTAAAATCTATATTAATTTAGTTCAAAACTTCAGTGGATGAATTCAGTATAAGACATGACAAAAATAAATCACAAACAAATATTATAAACTAATGATTAAAATTATTATGAATAAGTTAATAAAAGATTCTGGGATATAGAAACCTTGGAAAACAGCTTATGGGGTATAGAAAAGAAAACAAAAAGACCTAATATGTATTGTTTAGAATTCTAAAATGAGATTCAAAAGAGGTTGGGGGAGATACAATGTTTCCAAATTTTTGACAACTCATGAAAAGAATAAATTCAAACTCAAAACTATCACATAATCTGAACAGAATAAATATATAGGAATTCATATATAGTCACAACATGGTAAAGCAACAGAACACCAAAGAGAAGAACTAATTATATCAGCCACCAAGGAGTTGCAAGAGTAAAGTCTGTAGATGTAGTAAAAGATTGGATAGGAGGAGTGAGCAAAGTGAGTTTGCAAATTAAAATTCCAACTGTCTTGTTAACTCAAATGGGAAGTAATGGTTTTCATTGCACTAGGGCACCATGGAGGGTAAAAGTAAGTTTTTTGAATGTAGTTTTGTGTTTGTCAAATTGGAGATGTCTAAGAGACATTGAAGGGAAGCTATCAAGCAGAAAGATAGGAAATTGGACCTGAAATTTAAATAAAATTTTAGTTAAAGCTACACATTTAGTAGGCAATTAGGTGAAAGAGTTAGATGACTTAAGACACTGAAGCTGAGGACACATTCTAATTCATTGAAGTGATATTCAAGGTATGAACAATGTTCAGGGTCTGGGGATATAGGACAATGTCCTCCTACCAAGGAAATTATACCTAGAAGTGTTTCCATTTGCTGCTTATAAGACACTAAGTCAAAGAATGAGGAAATGAAAAGGAAAAGAAACTATATACTGGGTGAATTCAAAAGGCCACGAAGGGCTGTATTATAGAGAAATGCTGAAGAACTGCTACTGGGACAGAAGTATGAATTGTAGGTGGAGGCAAAAAGGATGTGAGGAAAAGGTAAAGACTAGAACTGAAGTCGTAGCTTTTAAAAGTTGATTATTGTCATTTTAATTGTACACATTTCTGGGTTGAAGTGTGATGTCTGTACCTACCTGGAGTTTGCAGGGATTAAACCAGGGTAGTTAGCATTTCCATCTCCTTAAACAATAAAATATTTTAATTAACTTGTAATTATATGTATTTTTGGTGTATAGTATAGTATTACATATATGTTTATGTGATGCTGATCAAATCAGAATAATTGTCATTTCCATGTTCTTATTACTTTATGTTTAGAGCCTTAGAGCTCTTACTTCCATTTATTTATTTTAATCAATACCTTCACTGTAACATGATGTATTTTACTCTTTCAGAAAAATATATATCATAGGACTAGCTAGGTTGAGTGGAATTTCTAATTTTAGTTTTTTGAAGAATCTCAGTAATGATTTCCATTTTTGTTCTATTAGTTTACACTCACATCACCAAGGTAGAAGGGTTCCTTTACCCCAACATCTTTGTCAGCATTTGTTATTATTCTATTTCTTGATGAGAGCTGTTGTTTCTGGAGTAAGATTGAATCTCAGTGTTGTTTTAATTTGCATTTGTCTAGTGGCCAAAGATGTTGAACATTTTCTCACATACTTTTTGGCTCTTTATATTTCTTCTAAGATGTGTCCATTTAAATTGTCCTTTTTTTTTAGTGTGTCTTATTTTTGGGGTCAAAATATTTTTAGTTTTTCATACATTTGAGATATTAGTTCTCAGTTACAGGACTATCTGGCAAAACACTTTCCCATTCTGTATGCTGTATCTTCATTCTGTTGGCTGTCTTCTTTGCTGTGCAGAAGCTTTTTAATTTGATATAATGCCATTTCTTTGTTATTTCTCTTGCAATTGGGGTCCTGTTTGAGAGTCTTTGCTTATACCTGTATCTTCAAGAGTTTTACCTATTTTATCTTCTAGAAGATTAAGTGTTTCTCTTTTAAAATTTGTATCTTTGATCCATTTTTATTTTAGTTTAGTATATGGTCAGAGATACGAATGTAGATTCAATCTTGTGCATGTGAGTAGTGGTTTTCCTGGCACCATTTGTTGAAGAGGCTATCTTTTCTCCAGTGTATAATTTTGGCCCTTTATCAAAGATCAGATGTTTGTACCTGAGTTTGTCACCGCATCCTCCATTCTATTCCTTTGATCTACATGTCTGTTTTTGTGCCAGTATCATGCTATTTTTATCAGTGTAGCCTTGTAATGTAGCTTGAGGTGTGGGATTGCAATGCCTCCTATATTGCTCCTCTTGCCCAGTGTTCCTTTTGCTAATCTGGATCTCTTCTGGTTTCATAAGAGTTTTAGGATTTTTTTCCTGATTCTGTGATGAATTCTATTAGTATTTTGATCAGGATTGCATTAAATCTATAGATGAGTTTTGCTAAGATGGCCACCTTGGCAATACTAGTTTTGCCTAACAAGGAACAGGGTATGTCTTTCACTTCCACTATGGTAGCAAAGCCAAGGTAAGAAGACTTTTGGAGGGACTTAGATGTGGGCGAGTGGGATAGAGAAGAATATAAAAAATTGAGGAAGTGTCTACTTGCTGGTTATTATATTCTGCACAATGTGAGCAAACTTCTTTAATTAGTCTGTGTTTGTATGAAGGGAGGAGTGGGACGTATAGGCATGGAACAGGGCACAAAATATAAATAGCTGTGCTATGAAATAAGCGACGGACATTACAACAAACACACACAACCAAAATTCCCCCTTATGTCAACCCTCTGACCAAAATTCCTTTTCCAAATAATTGTTCAATCTCTCTTCTTTCCTACAAAATCAAACTTCTAGAAAGCTCCATTTTCTCTCTATTTTCTCCATTACCTTTCCCAATCAGTTCTACTGGGTGCTTCCCTCGCTATTTCAATGAACCTTCACTGGTCACCACTGACCAGTATGTTATAACTGGGTGCTTCTGTTACTATTTCAATGAACCTTCGCTGGTTACCACTGACCTCTCAAACAGTAATGTAGTGGACTCACTTTAGTTTTTATATTATGTGATATTGTTACTGTGCTTGAAATTGTTAATCATGCAGCCTTTCAAACTAAATCTTCCCATTATAGTTTCCCAGACTATACTCTTTTCTATTTCTCTGGCTTATTTAGCTAATGATTCTTACTTCTCTTTACTTGCTTGTTTATTAAATATTGATGGATGGCTATATTCTGAAACTAGCCCATTCTTCTCCTGCACTTTCTCTCTTCTCTTTCTTCCCCTCTTGTCACCTCTCTTCCCCTCCGCTCTGCTGTCCTCCTCTTCTCTCTTTCTGAGTAAATGCCATCAACTACCAATACTTCAAAATACTTATAGCATTTATTATAGCTATAATTAAATGAGAGCTTACTATGTGCTAGGAGCTGTGATAGTTAGACTCCATTTAGCAATAGATATTGTATGATAAAAATATGGTGAATGTTTAAATTTAAAAAATTGCCACAGTAAAAGATACATTGCCATTAATCTCCTTTTAAATACTCCATGTTTTGAACATGTTTTCCTGTGGTTTCCCACATTCTGAAACAGTTCTAGAAATCCTGTTTTTGTGTCTTTGATTAAAAATACAGCGAACACTGCTGCTTGTTTTTACAACCTGCCATCCACCAGGAAGATGGAATATTAAGGCAGCCACAACAGCACAACAAAAGGCCCTCAAAAGAGGACTTTCAGAATTGTTTTAGAAAGTGGCAGTAATGATGGGAAAATTGTGCTCAAGCAAAGGGTCATGTTTTGAGGGGGATTATTGTCTATGTATTTTAAGTATATATTTTTAAAAATTTAAATATTCACCTTATATTTTGATCATATTCAGATATCAATATAAATGTACCTATTTCATCATCAGCATATCTCTTAGTCTTAGGGAGAGATTTTTAAAAATTACATCATGTTTACAGTATGTAAGAATTACATTCATCTTGGAGAAATGGTACATATACATTATTGTATCTTGATTGTTTTTACTCCCTCTCTTCCTACTTCTCTTTCTCTTTCACTAAATCCCTTTCCCATCTCTGCAGAATTTATAGGGAGAGATTTTGCTTTCTCAGTTTTCACAAAGAACCGTGGCATGGAGATTCTCAGTAAAAATTTTCACAAAGTTTCATAGCTAAAAAGTGACACCCAAATGACCAATGTGAATCACCATCTTCCTGAATTGAATAACCATTACATAGGTAAACTTAATGGCCAAGCTGTTGATAAACCAAAGGTTTAACTTGATCTTAGAACATCCTACTTAACTCTAGATCTATTAATTCATTTATTTACTCACTTATTACTTCTCTAATTCAAGAAATATTTGTCATGCACCTCCTATTGTGTCAGAATTAGGTATACAGCAGTAATAAAGAGATAGGACATTTACTTGATGGAGCTGATAGTCTAACAGGATGAATGGTAATTTCAGTGTGTTGAATAGTACTCTTCCCCCCTCAGAGTATTCATGTCTTAAGCCTGACACTACTGAATATGTTATGTTACATGGCAAACAGGACTTTGTAGTTGTGATTAAGGTTACTGATTTTGACATAGAGAGATTAGATGATGTGAATCTAATCATATCAAACATTAAAAGCAGAGAATATCTCCTTATTGTAGTCAGAAAAAGAAGAAAGAAAAAGAGACAAGCGATAAGGCTTCATTAGTGGTTGTTGGCTTTGAAGGCAAAAGGGCCCTTAGTCAAAGGACAAGTAATGTTTAGAAGGTGAGAACAATCCTTCAACAATAGCCACCAATGAAATGGGGACCTTAGTTCTCTAACTGATTGGAAAACAAATTCTGCCAACAGGTTCCATAGTCTAGAAGCAGTGATGTTCCCTGAAAGCTTTTAGAAAGGAATATAGACCTACAGAACCTTGATTTTTGCCTTTGTGCCACCTTAAACAGAAACCTAGATTTTTTTTCCCAACTTTTAAAAATGTTTAAATATTTTTATCAGTGCACATTTGCAGCACATAATGTTTACATTCCTTGTGGGGAGCTGGTACCTGCACATAGCATATATTAATTCCCTTTCATCCTCTTCCCCTCTTCCCCTCTCATCCTCCTCCATCCTTCCATCTCTTGATCTACTTCCCTTTGAGAAAGATCTAGCCCCTACCTCCTATTATATATCTTTTATTTTGCTCTTTATTAATAATTTGAGTTTCTCATATAAATGAAACCATGCAATATTTAAGCTTGTATGTTTGATTGATTTATTTCACTTAACATTATGGTCTCAAAGTGCATCCATTTTCCTACAAATGACTCAAGTTTCTCCTTTATATAGAGTAGTACTCCATTATGTTAAAACCACATTTTCTTTATCCATTTATCTGTTGATGGACATATAGGCTGCATCTGAGATTTAGCTATGAGGAATTGTGCTGCTATAAACATGAGTATGCATGTATCACTGTAATATGGTCCTTTAACTCTTTTGGGAAGATACCTAGAAGGGGAAAAGGTGGGTCAAAAGCACTTTCTAGTTTTGGTTCACCTTTCTGATACTTTAAAGTTTTAAGAGTAAAAATCCTCAGAATTTTATTACTTAGGACTTTTTCTCAATATTGATTTCTACTGAAGATGAACCTTTGTTATCTGGAGCTCTTAAATTGCTTTGTGCATACAGCTTTTCTTGTTTTTAGTTTGGATTTGTTTTACAATGAGTCATTAATTTAATTTAATTGAATGAAATACATACAACCTGTATTTTGTAAACATATTTCCTTTCCAGTGTTTCCCCCACCCTTCCTCTTGCTAAAATTACTGTCACAGTAAACTCCATTGCTTACCCGCTAAATGTGCTTCACCTAAAGCCACAGTATGTGACCGTTTTTTTGAGAAGCCCTTCTCTTTGCCTCACAAATGCACTGTTTAGACTCCTCCCATTTTCTGTTTGTATTATCTAAACTAATGTTTAGCTGTTTATTGGTGCACTTAAATCTTGAATTATTTTATTATATTTTACATTATAATGGAACAACATTTCTAAATACTATGATAGCTGTTAATATTTGTATTCTTCCTAGTAACTGGTGCTGCTTCACAAGCCAATTGCTGAATCAAACTACATTTATGGATTCATAAATATGCAATCATCAACATTTATGGTGAGAGGTCTTGGCTTGCTTTCTTTGGTTAAGTTACCTGATCTTTGCATTGTTCCTTGCTAATTGTGAAATGAATGCTTTGCATTTTTAGATTTACATTACGTATAAAGAAAGTGGTTTTCTTAATAAGATTCTCTAAAGTTAGAAAGTTGTAGAATTATATAGTAATATATTTCTTAATTCAGCTTGTCATGGCAACACACGATTAAAGCTTTCCTTTGGGACTAAAAAAGAAAGAATCCTGGTTCTTTCTAAAGAAGCCGATATACAATAAGAAGAGAAATTCAAGTAAATGGAACTGACTTTTGTAAAGAAAAAGAAAATATTTAAGTGTAGCCTGAACTACAAGGCTGGTGAGACCTTGTCTCCAAAAAAACAAGTAAAAAAGAAGTAATTGTGAAATAGTACCTAGCAAACTCCTACTTCCTTCTATTATATCACAAACATTAAAAAAAAAAGAAAAACTAAAGAAAAGGAAAATAAAAATGAATTTTTTAACAAGGAAATTTGTTATTACTGCATTCAGTGACATTACATTTTTTATAATTTCTCTCACTTATTGGATCCATTTTAAAATGATTCCCTGTCAGAGCAGTGTTATTATTTTTTTATTTGGTAGAGAAAGGGGACATTAAATTTTTTCATGGATGCACCACAAAAATTATCCTTTTTTCTAAAATAGCATAATTGATAACTACTTTGTTTTAAAGAGAGTATATGCTACCATTAATACTACATTTTATTAGTATATTGGAATTATTTTAAGTAAGGTTAATCAAATAATTGCTTATATGTTTGATATATGTTTATATATCAAATCTATGTCAATATCTATATTGATGTATTTATATCTTCTGTACCTGATTATCTTATACATACTTCTTCTCATCCTGCAGTAAGACATCATTCTGAATGTTTACGTGATAGAATATAAAATTTTGAATCATAGTATTTCAACTTACACACTCACTGTTATAATTGCCATAGACTATTTCTTTTATTTTTACTTTTTTTTTGTTAGTGCATGTTTGCGGTACATAATGTTTACATTCTTTGTGTGTAGTAGGTACCTGTACATAACACATCTTTGATTCTTTTTTTAATTTAAAATCTTTGCAATAAGGATGCATCTTACATTAAGTGAACTATGACAATTACATTGCCAGATTTTTTTTTTCTAAATAGGTTAAAATATAATGTGCTGATATACTTTTCACAATTGATAGTGTAGATTTAACAGAATACAGAGTATCAAGACCTCCTCTCAGAGTTAAAAAGTTTGGAAGAAACTGCCTGTTGCCCTACAATAATAATCTTCCTCTTTTTTCCAATTTTTAGCTAGACATAGAGCCCAAAAACTATTTTTATTCAAACCACCCTGGCAGTTCCTGTATTTGTTTAGGGATACCCTAAATGAAGTACCTCAAGCCAAGTGATTAAGTAACAGAAATATATTGTCTCACAGTTCTGGAGCTTGGCATCTGAGATTAAGGTGATCAAAAGCCCCTTATTCCTCTGAGGTGCCAAGAAAGGATCTGTTGTAGCCTCTTTCTTCTATTTTCTAGTATTCCTTGGTGGAATAACAACAATCTTCATAAGGTATTTTCTTCCTATAAGCATGACTGCCTCCCACATCACCCTGGTTTAATAAAGACACCAATCATATTGGATTAGGAACCTATTCTACGTTGGTATGACTTCATCTTAACATATTATGTATGCAAAGCCTTATTGCCAAATAAAGTCACATTCTGTGACTGCATTCTTGTCCCTGAAGTATAAGTAAATGTGTTATCATCCAGAAACCTTCCTTAAGACACAGTTACTATTCTTTAAAGTCTTTTTTGAACCTCCCTCCATTTTATTTCCCGGAAGGAGAGCTATTCTCCTAGAATCTGAGGATAAAGGGCGGAGTCTAAGTTTGTAGAGCGATGAGCAAGATTGAGCCTGGGCTCCTAATAACTTTATGAGGCATCCTTGTCATATTAAGCTTGTATTTAAGAAACTATTCTTAATTTTTTCTCTTCCTCTCAATCACACTTGATTTGACTTGTATATGAGCTTCTCCCAAAGTCAGAATCTTGGCTTCACATTTACTAGTTGTGGGCCATTCACAGATGTCTTGAATGTTAAGCCTCATTTTTCCATTTATAAATGCTAAGCCCCACTTCCCCATTTATACATCTACCTTATTTCTGGTATTGAAAGTTTTACTGTATGCACACCTTTGGCTTAGTACTGACATCAAAGGAATATAAATCTTGCATATACCATTCTGAAAAGTTGTTAGTATCTATCGCTAACTTTAAACCACATTATGTTTGCTCATTGCCTTTCACTTCCAGTAAAATTTTTTTTTAATTCTTATTTTTCACAGCAGGAATATGGCTTTAAACAGACCGCCCTGTTAATCTGTTCTGTTGGCATGGTTATGTTTGGACCCTTAATGGAAGAATTATTGGCAGTAAGGAAGTTTTCAGTTTCAAAGAGCTAGACCTTGTCTGTGACCATTTTGTAATCAGTAATAACTGTTTCAGTGGTTATTTATCAGAACTGAAAACTGCAAGTAACAAATTTATCATAGTATATTTTTTTCAGAAAGAATTATTCAAGTGGCTTATATTAAATTACTGTGTAAATAGTAAAAGTAAAATTAAGTCACCTTTTGAATAATGATATTGTAGAAATTGAAAAGTAAAAGTTACTGGTGATTTGGTAACAGACTAGTAGGTGACTAGTTACCTGAGGCTTTATTGATGGATAATGCCTAAAAGTAAATAATGTACAGTGAAATAAAAGAATTTTCATGCCCATGTTTATATCATCTTCAGTTTATTCAGGGCCAATGTTCATCCTCTGGATTGGGTTAAATTCTCATTTACCAGAGAATTTTGACTGCAAAAGTTTAGATAGTTATAGAATGAGTGTCTATGTACATACCAGTTATCAATAGTCACCCTTGTCTCCCTACCAAGATAAAAGACATTTAGATCAGATCACACAAAACTATATTTATCTATTGTTCAAAGGATTTATGATTCATAGTTACTGGTAAGAAATGTACCTTCAGAATTAACCAATGACTAATGTAGATTCTGTGTTTGAACTACTGTGCCCTGTCTTATTTCTGTTTATTTGTAATTACATGGTTTGCAGTCAACAACAGCAAAATAACCTGCATGGTAATTTTCTAGCCGGCAGATTAATCACTGTTTACTTTTCCTTCAGTATGAGAAATGTCTAAAATATTTTCTGATGTTTGGTGCCTTGGGGGAAAAAATAAAAAAAATTTAGAGTTTATTTGTTAGATATTAAAGTATTTGCCAAGTCTGAGTTATAATGACAATACACTATTGAATTTCAGTAACTCTTGGTCTTCATTCATAACAGAAGTCATTTGTGAACCTACTTGCAGTCTGTACAAGCACCCATGGGTGCGCTAGAGCCATCCAAGCACTTCTGTTTATTGGCTCTGGGGATGACTGCTTTAATGTTCTGTGATATGGAGGCTTCATTTCATTTCAGACTTTTCTCATAGTCACACTGCAATGAATTTAATGCTTTACTTCATACAAATTAATGCTTTATCCTCATACTGCCATTGGAAACTGAATAATGTAGATGTATTTGTAAATGGACTATAAATCCTTAATAGGTGGCATTTCAAATCAACAAAGAGACCAGTATCTTGTATAACATTTTTGTTTTTGAACTTTGTTGTGCCTAGCCCATGGCATTTGATAATGTCCTCTAACTATGATCAGTGCTTAAGCATCTATTGAGAAAGTATTTATGGACTCTCTGTCTCATTTTAGAGGTGAGATTCTCCAAGAGCAGGGCGGATTTTGGATTCAGACCAGCCCGTGTTCACAAATATCCCCCAATTTTTATTATGTTCAGTGTCCTAAGACATCTACCCACTACTTCTGATATTTATATTCTTTTCAAAACTACGATGTATAAACAATATCATAGTTTTTTTTGTTGGTTTGTGTTTTCAAACAGCAGAACATTTTATCCTGACTCACTATTACTAACAAAGACAATTACTTAACCTCTGTAGCCCTCACTTTATTCATCTTTAAATTGATTATGATGATAGTGTTTTTCTCCTCAGTGTATTATTGTAAAAATAAATGAGATTATTCATATTAAATGGTTAGCATACCTTAGTGTTAACCTGAAAATGGAGTAACTGCTCAGTAAATGTTGATCTTTTTGTTATAATTGTCATGCACTCTATATAGAAAAGTTGAGGGTTTAGTTTGAGAAAGAAAGCAAAGTGTTGATCCTGATGGATTTATTTTACTTTTGTAAGAATAGTTTGAAAATTTGCATTGTAACAAGATAATGGCAGCTGTATGGAAAAAGGGGTTATGTCAAAAGGGTCTTATCCTGTGGAAATAATATAAGTTCCTCAGTGAAGATGGAACAAGTGAAAATATAAGTAAGAAGATTGATAGATTTCATTTCATTTTTCAGGTAGGTTTAACAATAAGTAGTGGTTGTGTAAGGAAGTTGGTAATCTTTTTGTGCTTGCAGCAGAAAGTCATATGATAATGTGACATATGACAAAAGTGGGTAAAAGTCCTCTTGATAGAGAGGTAGAAAGTAGAATAACAAGATTTAGAAGGGTAAGGATAATGAAAGTCATTTCAGAAAACTATACTGTGTATTCCAGATCAATGTACATGGGGATGAAAAAATGGTAAAGGCTGTTTAGAGAACAGTTAAAATAGGTCTCTGAAAATTAGCGATGATGTTTGCAGAATTGGCATAGCCTGATCTCCTACTAAACAATGGTACACGATTGGTCCTTTGAAAAATTTAAGACATATCTGAGAAGGCAGTCAGGGAAAATATAAATCTTGATTTTTGTTTAAATATTAATAAATTAAGTGAAATTACTGACCTTGAAACTCATTTAATGGTAGTAAGCTACTTGATTAATTACTGAAATGAGTTGTTACTGTGGAGAATGGGGATCTCTATTCAGAAAAATACTGGATAGAATATTTTTCAGGGGGGTGCTGGGGATCAAATCAGAGCCTTGCACTTGCTAGGCAAGCACTGTCCCACTGAGCTAATATTAAAATAAAAAGGCAAATAGGTATCAGGTATCTTGAAAAGGAAGGGAAGAAATGAGAAATGCAGGGTAGCAATAAAACATTTTGTCTCTTTGCACTATACCTTAGTGTTAACCTTTAATTCAAGGGTACAGACACTGATGATTTTTGAGAGGAATGGGTTGGTATAGGTTCTTTCATTCAGTAAATAATTATTGAGCAACTACTCTGTCCTGCGCAGTCCTCTAAGCTCAAGATGCAGTGTTGAACAAAAGAGCCGAAGGGATGTACCTCAAAGAGCTCAGCTGTTACTTGGAAAAGCAAGACTAACAAGTTTACAAATGAATACAATACATTCTGATTGTTAAAAATAAGGGGATTTAACAATGAAACACGGTAGAGATTCTCACATCTAAGGGGACAGGAAAATATTTTTAAGTGTCCTTCAGTGGTAAAGTGTTCCTTAGAAGAGATACAGGACAGACTTTGAACAAAGGTTTTTTTTTTTTTTTTTGAAGAAACAATCCTGTTTATTAACCTAACTATATCTTCAGAAAGGATTAAAAAACACACATTTCCTGGGACACAAAGCTGTACCAAAAGTATTCCTGACAAAATGGCAACACTCTTGAACATACACAAAGACACACAAACTGACAGACATTAACTTTAATGAACATACAATTCAAATGGTTTTGCAACAACTTTCTACCAAATTCTTATTGCATTAATGTGAGTTTTCTTTAATCTCTTAAAAATATTAATAAAAAATTACAAAATAATGTGAATGTAGAATTAAGCCTGAGACTATATAGTCTAATATTAATAAAGTCAGATGGTACTTATAAAAATTGGTGCTGCTGGGTATTTTATTTATATACAGGTGAGTCTCTGAAATCTGAAACGTGGCCTGGTACAAAACTGGGAAAAAGCACAGGTGTCTGGAGATTCAAATGTTAGGCGACATGGAGGAACACAGTGCTGGTGAGTGAACGAAGATTTTTAAGGCAGCTTTTTAAAAATTTTCCCCAGAATGAGGCATTAACAGTGTGCTTTACAAAATAAAGAAATCCTACATATGCTACAGTATATTTATACTTTTTGGAGAACAATCAAGTACAGAAGAAGAAATGGATGATGTAGGACAAAAGGAGAGTTTAAAATGAGTGGGGAACTGGGATGAGATCTTAAGTCAATAAAGCAACTGAACTGTGATGGGAAAAGGCTGTTTCTTCCAATTAGAGGAGCAAAGCTGAGTGCATGGGTACAGATGAAAATAGTTTAATACTTTTGTTGATAAGCAAAGGAACTCCATTCTGTTTTTTATTTTATTTTATTTTATTTTATTTTATTTTATTTTATTTTATTTTATTTTATTTTATTTTATTTTTTCAGTGCTTACTATTTTATTCCAAACCAGGTGGAGTAATATTTGAAATGTTCACCATGAATTGTGACTGATATTTTCAAACTTCTAAATACACTAAATTGAAGCTTCTCTCGTAAGAAATTCATTTAATGTAATGTTGACATACTGAGAAGCACTTATATTTTTGTTTCAAAGTTTCAAGAAAATGTCTCGAGTAAACCATTAGTTCTGTAAGAATATGACCAACACTGAGCAATTTCATGACTCATTGGTTTCTGCTGTTGTACATCAGAACATTTTTCAGATTGTATCTAAAGCACTCCTATTATAACATGCTAGTCATGTTTGTGTGCCTATAGGGAAACATTATATACTTTTTTACAAAAAATTTCTTAGCATATGAAAAGAGAACGTTAAAAAAGTTGCTTTAATAAGAACCAAAAAATGCAAAATTAGCAAAAATGTGCTTTATGAAAACAGTTCTTGAAAATGCTAATCTCATCTTCATCTAAGTACAAAATTTTGATATGTTAGAAGGGCACATTGAAATTTCAATGTGATTCCTCATGTGACTAATATAGTACCTCTTCTAAGAGATCTTTGTCTCATGGACCATTTGAATAAATTATGCTAATTAGACTCAAATAATGATAGCTCAGTCTGTTGAGAGTATAGAATCTGAATTCTTATTTATTTATTTATTTATTTATATTTTTGTTTTGGATTCTTCATTCTCCCTAGTTTCAGGAAACTTGCAATTTACCTATGCAAATTTAACCTTCTTTACGTTGTTAATTCTATGCATTTGACATTTTGCATATCAAAATTAAATAAACTATTGCCATGAAACAATTCTGTGAAATACAAGATTGTTTCAAACATTACAAATTACACTTTAAATTTCAATTATCCTTAGTAGTTTTCCTTTTCTTTATTTATTCACCGTTCATTCATTCAGCAAATTTTCTTTGAGGCCTAAATATAGTAACATTAGATATACAGAAGAGAATAAGATGGCATAGACATCTGTTCTAATAAACATTACTTATTGGAGAAAATAGACACTTAACTAATAATTTAAAGCATGAAAAATATGAACAAATGAAGAAAGACATGGTTTTGTGAAAGTAAAGGATTAGCTTTCTTTCGACGACCAGCAAAAATGGTCTTCGAAATGGAAAGAGTCAGAAAGAGTCGGATAGAAACATATTGTCTAACCAATCTTTGTTTGACCTTACGTTTTTTGTCTTCGGTTTTTATTTTTATTAGTACATGTTTCCAATAAATAATGATTACATTGCTCATGGGCAGTTGATACATGTACATGCCACATCTCAATTCTTTTTCAACCCTTTCTCCTTGCATTACCCCCCCTCATCTGTTAATCTCTTTCACATATAAGAAAGA
Organism: Hystrix cristata; assembly: GCA_004026905.1. Lineage (NCBI taxonomy): Eukaryota > Metazoa > Chordata > Mammalia > Rodentia > Hystricidae > Hystrix > Hystrix cristata. The sequence goes on along the minus strand of PVJO010006229.1, from coordinate 63,282 downwards.
TCTATCTTCCTACTTCCTATTAGTTATCCTTTATTTTGCTGTTTATTTATATTTTGGATTTCTCATATAAGAAAAACAATGTGATATTTAAACTCGTGTGTCTGATTTATTTCACTTAACATTCTAGTCTCAAAGCACATCCATTTTACTAAGCTATATCAACTGTATCCTTCTTTATGGCAAAGTAGTACTCCATTGTGTATATGTACCACATTTTCTTTATTCATTCATCTGTTTGTGGGGAAACAGGCCCCTTCAAAGATTTAGATATTATGAATTGTGCTGCTATAAACATGAGTATGTACATGTCACTCTAATAAATTGACTTCTACTCTTTCAGGAAGGTACCTAGAAGGGGAATAGTTGAGTCAAATGGAAATTCTAGTTTTATTTTTCTGAGGACTCTCCATACAGATTTCCATAGTGGCTGTCCTAGGTTACATTCCCACAAAAAATTTAAAAGTGTCCCTTTTTTCCCACAACCTCACTGATATTTTTATTATTTGATTTCTTGATGATAGTCATTCTTTCTGGAGTAAGATGGAATCTTAGGGTGGTTTTAATTTGCATTTCTCTAGTTGTGAGAGATAGCAAACATCTTTTCATGTATTTATTGGCCATTTGTAATTTTTCTTCTGAGAAGTGTCTATTTATTTCACTTGTTCATTTCTTATAGGGTCCATTATTGTGAGGGATCTAATTTTTGAGTGCTTTATATAGTCCAGATATTAGTCCTCTCTCTGGCCAAAATATTTTCCCACTCTATAGGTTGTGTCTTCACTCTGTTAGTTGTTTCCTTTGCTGTATAGAAGACTTTTAATTTGATATGATCCCATGTGTCAATTCTTGGTGGTTGGGTTTCTGTTCAGAAAGTCCTTGCCAATGCCTATAGCTTGAGACATTTTACCTATTTCATGTTTTGTCAGATTAAATGTTTCTGTTTTATTATTTAGGTCTTTGACCCATTTTGATTTCAGTTTAGTACCTCATGAAGAATATGGGTCTAAACTCAATATTTTGCATGCAGATAGCCAGTTTTCCCAGCATCATTTATTAGAGGCTGTCTTTTCTGCAGTGTATGTTTTTGGACCCTTCGTCAGAGACCAAAGAGCTGCATGTGTCTGGGGTTATTTCTGCATCCTCTATTCTTTTCCACTGTTCCTTTTCTGTTTTGGGGCCAGTACCATGCTGCTTTTATTACTGCATCTTTGTAATGTAACTTCAAATCGAGGACTGTGATGCCAACTGCTTTGTTCTTGTTACACAGGATTGCTTTTGCATATCAATTTTAGGGATATTTTGTCTAGTTCTGTGAAGAATGCTGTTTATATTTGGATTAGGATTGAATTAAGTATGTATATGAGTTTTGTAAGTATGACAATTTTGATTACCTTGGTTCTGTCTATCCAGGATCAGGAGATAGCTGTCTATTTCTGAAGTCTTTGGTGATGTCATTTTAAAGGGTACTATATATTTCATTGTAGAGATCTTTCAGTTCCTTGGTTAGGTTAGTTATAAGCATTTAATTTTTCTAGATGTTATTATGAATGGTATTTTTCCCTATTTTTCTCAATGAGTTCATTATTGATGTACAGGAATTCTAATGATTTTTGTGTGTTAATTTTGTATGACTGCTATGTGACTATGTAACTAAAAGTTATTATCAAGTCTAGGAAACTTTAGTTATTATTAATTCTAGGAAACTTTTGGTGACTTTTTGGAGTTTTCTATGTAGAGGCTTGTACCATCTGCAAATAATGATAATTTGATTTCTTCTTTTCCTATGCATATCCACTTTTTTCCCTTTTACTTGCCTGATTTTTCTTGCTAATGTTTTGACTGTTGAACTGAGTGGTAATAGTGGACATCCTTGTTTTGTTCCTGATTTTAGAAGGAAAGCTTTGGGTTTTTCTCTATATAATATGATAGTGACAGTAGTTTTGTCACAAACAGATTTTTCAGATTGAGATAAGGTCCCTTTAAACCTGTTTGGTTCAGTGTTTTTCTTATGAATGGATGTTGGATTTTTGTCAAAGGCTTTTCCATATCTATTGAGATTATCATGTGATATTTGTCCTTTCTTCTGTTATGTGATATATTACATTTATTGATTTATGTATGTTGAACCACCTGTTATGGTTTGTGTCTAGATGACCCCCAAAACCTCGTGTGGTCATAGGTGGGGCATTTTCAGAGGGTGCTGGATCTAGAGTGTGTGATTACTAAATTAGTCCACTGATTGGTTTGGCATAGTTCTGCTGGGATCAAGGAAGTGAAACTAGGATTAAGGGTGCTGGGATTAAGGGTGGGAGTGCTACCCACCCTAAGGGCAAATAGACTGGATAAAATATAAGGGACAGAAAGAGGCTTGTCTGTTCTCTTTTTACTTCCTTTGTCTGCCTTGCTGCCTTCTGCCTGTCTGCCATGCCACCCTTCTTTGGAGCCAGATTGTGGACTGAAACCTCTACGAACTGTAAGCCAAATAAACGTTTCCTCCTGTAACTTTGGGTGTTGGGTACTTTGTCTCAGCAACAAGAGAAAGTATCTAAGACACCACCCCTGCATTCGTAGGATGAAGCCTACTTGGTCATGATGTATGATAATTTTGAAGATTTGTTGCATTCTGTTTGCGAATATCTTGTTGAGGATTTTTAAGTCTGTGATCATTGGCCTGTAATGATCATAGACCAATCATCATTGGGCTATGATCAATTAAAGAGCTTAGCCTGTAATTCTCTTTTTTCATTGGATACTTGTCTGCATTTGAATTCGGATAATGTTATATTCCAGGAGTGACTTTGGGAGTACGCCTTCTCTTCCTGCTTCCTTAAAGATCTTCCTTAGATCTTCCCTGATGTTCTTGTAAATTTCAGCCATGAATCCATCTAGACCTGGGCTTTTTTTTCTTGGTAGGTTTTTTATTACTATTTCAATTCCATCGCCTGTTAGTCAATTTTAAGGAGTTTTTATATCTTCTTGGTTCAGTACAGTAATTCGTAAGAATCTAGGTATCTGTTCATTTCTTCTGAATTCTCCATTTTATTGATGTACAGATTTGTGAATTAGTTGCTAATAATCATCTGAATTTCAGCAGTAACTGTTGTGATTTTACCTTTTGCATTTCTAATTGCATTCATCTTATTCTTTCCTTTTTCCTTTTTTTTTTTTTTGGTACAGTTGGCTAAGAGTTTTTCTATTTTGTTTATTCTTTTGAAGAACCACCTCTTCAATTTATTGCTTTGTTACATTTTTTAGTCTCAATTTCATTGATTTCTGCTCTGATCTTTGTAATTTCTTTCCTGTACTAGCTTTGGATTTAGATTATTCTTGTTTTTCTAGGGCCTTAAGGTGCATCATTAGGGTATTTATTTGAGCTTACTTTTTTTCTTTTTCTTTCTTTCTTTCTTTCCTTTTTTTTTTTTTTTTTTTTTTTTTTTTTTTTGCCATTGATTTCTACTTTCATTGTGCTGAAATCTGGTAATCTGCACAGTATAATTTTGATTCTTTTCCATTTATTTAACCATG
>PVJO010006229.1:12068-59657 GCA_004026905.1 Hystrix cristata | reverse complement strand
GAAATCTGGTAATCTGCACAGTATAATTTTGATTCTTTTCCATTTATTTAACCATGCTTTGTTAGCTAGTACGAAGTCTGTTTTGGAGAAAGTTCCATGTGCTGCTGACCAGAATGTGTATTCTATTTTTGTTGAGTAGAACATTCTGTAGCTATCTATTAAGTACATTTGTTCAAATGATTTGTTCGACTCTGATACTTCTTTGTTGATTTTTTTTCTCCTTAGTTAATCTGTTTGTGACAGTGGAGTACTGAAGTCCCTCAGTTGTCTTTATGTTTATCTGATCTTTTATTTCCAGTAGTACTTGCTCTATGAAGTTGGTACAATTTGGTACTTGTATGTTAATGATTGTTATTACTTTCTCTTGAATTGTTCCCTTAACCAATATACAGTGACTTTCTTAGCTTCTTCTAATGAGTTTTGGCTCAAAGTCTACTTCGTTTGAAAACAGGATAGGTACTCCTGCTTGCATGGGATTTTTTTTTCATCTTTTCATTTTCAGTCTGTAAATTATTTTTCTGTGTTAAAACTCTTTCTTGTATATACTATACTTTTTTTTCCCTTGATCTATTCTGCCAATCTGAGTTATTTGATTGGGGAATTGAGATGATTTGCATTGACCTTAATTTTCATACTTCACTTTTTTCAAAACTGGCTGGGAAATTTTCTTGTAAAATTTTGGAGAATGATGACTATCTTAGAAACTTGGTCAGTGTATACTAATAATTTAAAGTTCTAATTACACTGATTTTTATATAATTATAGCATATTTAGTTCAGTCTGATCATGAAAACTTCTCTACCGTTGTTTGAACATCTTAGTTCTAGAAACAGCTATGGATCTCCAGACAAATCATTTCTAATTTTCATGTCGTAAATGTAGAGACAACTTGAGAACTAGCTTCCATGTGAATAATGTCAGAAGATATATCAGTGGTTCTAACTTGTACTCTTTTTCATTTGATGATAAACATTTTCAATGTAGATGAAATCAGTATAGAGAAAGCTGCTTTCACTTAAGAAGCAGAATGAAAGGCATGCTTAGTTAATGAATAGATAACAGAGTCAAACATTTTTCAAAGTACCTTTTGAGTAATTTAAAGACACCGAAGCATAGAATTTTTCATGTGACCCTTGCTAAATGACTAGATAGAATTGGATAAAACTATTTCTCCTTTTAATTAACCAATATGGAACTGTAAGATTGTGTAATGCATGATGTAAGAAATCATTTTGATATTTATTCAAAGAAGTTCTCTGTCTACCAAGTTGCAGTACTGCTTTTTGTGCCTTATTTACTAAAAATAATTAAGGTTTATACAAGAAAAATTAGGTTGGATTGTTAGTGCATTTCAAGAAGTAGAGAAGAGAATTCTTTTATGTATTCTATGTTACTAAATGTTCTCTGTTTAGTAAATTCTATATATGAGATATTTTAAGTATTTCAGTTAATTAAAATGATACACCCACATATGTGTGGTTGGGCATAATGGCAGGAGTTAAATTGACTTGACAAAAACTACAGATTAATTCTATTGCCAGAATCAAATAATGTTGAAACTGTGATGATTAGAGATGAAAAAGTAGGCTGAAATCACTACCTAGAAATGGAGACTAACAGAGGACAAAAAGTGCCAAAGTTGAAAGGGAAAAGAAATGTAAATTGGAACTATGTTCTAAGCTTTATTATTTAATTAAAATTTTATTTTCCTCACAGCTATTTATTTATAGAAAATCTGTTAAGTGTTAATACTTTTCATGGGATCAAGGAATGAAGACAAATGTATATTAGAAGTCTGGGCCCTTACTCAATCCATTAGAGCTTCTGCATATCCATATGTCGGCCTCTAATATTCTTTGTAAAAATATTAACATGTTAGAGATTAAGCAGAAAAAAATGAAAGCTTAGATGATTAGTTTTGAAATGTGTATGAAGAAATAGAAAAAAAAACAAATAGATGGAAAGAAAGAAGAACAATGGAGAACCCACTCAAGAGATGCAGTATCTGAATAATATGAGTTTCAGAAGGATGGGGCAGAGAGAAGGCAGAGGGAGGAATCATGAAGGTGGTTTTCTTAAGACAAACGAAGTAAGTTTCTCCACATAAAAGATCCACTGACATACTCAAGGTAATGGATCAAATTAAATGTAACACTGTGAATTTAAGAACATTTTGGACAATACCTTTTCAATGTGAGATTAAGAAACAGAATTGCTTCAGGATTCTCAATAGCAATCCTGGAAGTTAGAATGATACGTTACTGTGTTCAAGATTCTTGTGGAAAATGAGATCAACCTAGAAATGTAAATATAGTCAAACTACCAAGATGGTAGAATAAATAAACACTGGAGATCTCCACAATTTAAAAAAAATGCTTCCCACATGCAGTTTCTTTGGAAGAAGCTGCAGTATATTCTCCACAAATCTGAGTTAGTAGACCAAAATGAGGAAAATGAAGGGCACAGAAAAGAAGAGATTGAAGCCAGGACAAAGTGCATGGAACCTGCAAGGTGATATTGAAGAGGAAAAGCAGCATGATCGTTGTGCCCTAAGCAGAGGAAGACCCGCCCACATCAGCATGAATGGATGGATGTGTACAGTTCGGAATCTCAACTTATATCAGCCTTTCCCCCAAGAGAACACAGCAGCACAGTGAAAGTGAATACATTTTACTTTTATGGTACCCTTTGACTGTTTTCAATTAATTCTTGCAGCATAATTAAGATCTCTGTTTGAAGATGCCATGAAATGGAGGAGAAAATTAGTATTCATAGAGGATAATTTTTTTTCTAAATAAGTTTGGTCAATAAAGGGAAGAATTAGAGATGGTGTAAAGTTTAATTTTTCAATATGAGGTGTTCTTGGATTAGCAAGATTCAAGCTAACATGGCTGCTACAGTTTAGATCTGAAATGTCTCCCAGAGACTCATTTTAAGCTTGGTTCCCAGTTTGGTGCTGTTGGAAGGTAGCAGGACTGTGAAGAGGTGGGGCCTACTGGAAGGCCTTCAGATCGTCAGGAGTTTGCCCTTGGAGGGGGTAACAGGGCCTCACCTCCTTCCTCCTTTTATCTCTCTTGCTTCCTGGCATGAAGGGGGTGATTCTGCTAAGCCGTGCACTCACTGTACTTGTGTGCTGCCTCAGTAGTTAATGAATTAGTAATAAAACAGAAGAACAATCTGACTCCAAAAACTCACTGGTCAATAAGTATAAAGTCAAAATCAAATCAAACTGACTGTAATGATGATGTGGAAATACATTTCTAGTATGAAGTTGAAAAGACCAAGCTTTTAAAAAGAACTTACTTTTTGTTGTCATTGTACTGGGGATTGAACCCAGGGCCTTACACATGCCAGGCGAGCATTGTACCACTGAGCTATATGTCCAACAGGGTGTGGGAGAATACACTTGTAGTCCTAGCACTCTGGGAGGCTGAAGCAGGAGAGTTATATGTTCAAGGCCAGCCTGGGTAGCTTAGAATAAATAAAAAAAAAAGGGCTGAGGATATAGCTCAGTGTAAAGGCCCTGTGTTCAATCCCCAAGACTGCAGAAAATAAACAAAAAATAAAATTTATGAGAGAGGGAAGTGAAGTATGGAGTTTGTGCAAGGTGATTATTATTATTGTTGTAGCTGTTATTTATCACATTAGTAGGAACTGAAACCACATGGTAGGCAAGTTATCTACTACCGAGTTACATCTCCAGCTATTTTTATTTTCTGTTTTGAGGTGGGATTTCATTTGGCTGCCCTGGCTTGCCTAAAACCTATAGTCCTCTTCCTTAGGTCTCCTGTATAGCTAAATTTATAGGTACATGTCACTATGCCTAGTGGGATTTCACTTCATTAATAAAATATTAAGATGATACTGTGTGCTTTGCACAAAGATGACATGTAAATTTGTGAAGATTTAAATATTTTTATATAAGAACTAAGAGTATTTGTGGCTAATAGACTAATTCTCCAAGAACTTTTAAAATTATTCCAAAAAATATTCCTTCACATGGAAATAAATGAAAGGACACCATACAGGAATCTAAATTTGTATGCAGAAATTAAGAGCTCCACTAAAGATAGCTGCATAGGTAAAAATTTTTTTAAGTATAAATTTATGGTTTTGTTTGTAATACTGGCTCTCCTTTCTGATTTAAAAAACAAAAATAATTATAAATATACAATAATAGCTCGGTTCATAAACGCTTCTGCTTGCAAACAATTCAGTCTCCAAACAAAAGCATTCCAAAGAATTTTGCTTCCATTCTCAAACTCCACATAAGGTGATGAACAGAGGCATGGCCATCTTCCCCACACAAACACCAACACAGCCACCTTTCCCAAAATCTTAAAATGTACTAAGTTCATAAACCAAGGTACACTGTACATTTATGGGTATATACTATATAAGGATATAATTTTTATGATGGTAAAAGTACCAGGAGATAGAATGGAGCAACAAAGCAAGATTTTTGTAGGCTGGCAAAATTAAGTTGGTTTTTCATCAGAATTTATGTTAATATATTATCATAATATTTAGGGAAAGCATTAAGAAAATAACTCAAAAATATATTATAAGATGAGGCTATTGAAATTGTACACTAGAAAATATCAAAACAAAGCAATAAAGAAGAACAAAAAGACATAAGATGCATAGAAAATATAGAGTGAAATATCAGATATAAATCCCTGGTAATTAGTAATATTTAATGTAAAAGAATTAAAGTTCCATTCTAAGGGCATAAAATTTTAGGATTGATTATTAAAACTTTAATGGAAATATATTCTTTTTACACTGAACATAATTAAAATCATAAACAAATGGAAAAGCCAATCTTTCTTCATGGATTGGAAAGTGGCACTGTTTGTTTAGTAATATTTACCAGCTGACCTGCAGATTCAAAGCAATCATAGAGCTGAGGCCAAAGGAGGTGGCTGCTGAAGTGACTGCACAATCAAAAAGAAACCAAGTACTCTTTACAGGACCCAGAAGAAAGATACCTTCAAGGTGTCTCAGGAATCAGCCAGACCGCAACTATCGCAGACTCGAGTGCAAAAGTTTCAGCCTTTCTTTTAAGTCCCTGGGGCCTGCCCTCAAGAAGGAGGAATTGACTTGCAGGATTCATTTCACCATACTCAGTCATACAGGCACTTAGAAGCATCGCAGTCGTGGTCCAAGGAGGCCTTGCTACTGCTTCCACAGTCACCTGACCTTGGTGTCTAGGTGGTGTGGAGACTTTGGTGGTTGTACTTAGGATAATAGTACAGTAGTTCTCCGATTTATGAATATTTGAGTTGTGAACTTTCACAGGTATGCTGTATACAACTCACTTTGTCAGCTTACTAACAAATCCAGTTTACAAACAATTCTCCCAGAATGGAATTCGTTCATAAGTCAGGGACTTACTTATTATGTTACGCTGATTTATGACTTTGCTCTTTTCTTTATTTGGAGATTAGTTATTGTTTAAGAAGATGTGTTTGGGTAGCAAGTTGCAAATGGGTGGAATGTAGCACTTATGGTGAAATTTCAGTTTGATTTTGTTTAGGATATGCCCCAGGGATTGTAGCAATGTATTTCCTAGTATGTCTACATGGGTTCAGGAGCCCTCTGAGTCTGTGACTGGTATTTCATCCCTGCTGTGCTGGAATTTTTTCCTGCTTCCCCACCACCATGAACTGAGAAAATTTTGCTCTGCCATGTTTCTGCCTTGGAACCAGCTGATCATGAATTGAACTATGCAAATTAAACCTTCCTCCTTTATGTTGTAGGTGTTGTATATTGTGTCTCAGCAATGAGAAAGCTGACGAATATATCCAGGGATTTCTCCTAGCAGCTACAGTACTAGATCCTTTAGTGCATAACCTTATTCTATGATTGTTTTGGTTATTATTACTTTTACTGCTTTGTTTTGTTGATAAAATTTTTTGTGAGTGGTTTAAAATATATTAGGAAAGAAATTTCCAATTCAGAAAAACACTAAAAACTTTCTGTAGGCACTTTTCCTTATAATATGTACCAGTAGGGTAGTAAATCTCTACACTGTCCATCTTCTCTCACTTTGCTGCAACTGGTGGTGAGAGAAGGAGTGTTGTCTAAAAACTTGTCATCTTTCAAAGTTCGAAATAGACAATACTTATTTAGAAAACAAATCCTTGAGTCATTAATTTGATTTGGAAATATTGATCTCAGACACTTCATAAAAAGCAGAGGAGTAAGACTAACAGATCTAAAGTAATAAGTACAAAAACTCCATTGAAATTTTATAAGATCTGAAAGCAATAGCATACTGGCATACTCTGTGAACTTATGACATTCTTCTGAGTGCTTCACATTTATTAAGTTACTTAATTTCACTACAATCACATGAATTTAATCTTTCCAACTTGCAGAAGAGGAAACTACGATAGTAATTAAATAATTTTTCCTTTATTCTTGGAGTCATAGTCAGAATTCAGATTATCTGTGTCTATCATCTTAATTTTTAAATGCACCTCTGAAATACTGTAACTGAAACTGATTTCAATACCTCACGTAGAAAATGATGCCTTTCAAGATTCTTGAATTAGATCTACAGTAAGAAAGAATATGCTGATGAAAAGCAATCTCCACTTTTGCTACTTATATGCATTTTGGCATCCAGTGAGTAATCCTATGGTATAATATCTATGGTAAAATAATGTTAATGAATTATGAGTGGCTTAAACTGACAGAGACAAAAATAATAGGTAATAAATGCCAGCAACATTGTTGGAGATGGAATGTGGAAGCATTAATGTAATTTTTGTTTTCATCAGTTTGTAAAGACTCCTCAAAGGAGAAATGAAGAACTTGGCTCATTTTTATCAAACCTTTGGAAAGGCTCAGAATTGGTAGCACCTTGAAACAGACATGTAGAGTGAACTTGAAAACCAGTAGTATTATTCGAAAGTTTGTTTAAGGAGTAGATATTCCATCTACTCCATCTCTCAGGCCAAAATAAACAGCAAAATGATTTCCCTCTTCTTATTCCAGCAGAAGCCTAGAGGTTTCAGTGGAGAAGTTAAACCAGAGAAACTAGATTCCGAGAAACTATGCAAATATGAAAGTAAGAGTGAGGTAATTTACCAAACACAGAAGGTTTGAGTTAAAATCAGCATAATGTACTCACTGTTTGTTCTCCCAGATGTGGGTGCCAAGCTTATGTTCTTACTGTAGAAAAACAGATGGCTCTTCCATGGGCAGATTCACCATCCAAGGAGACGAGACTTACTGATACAGCACAAGCACAATGCTATGTCCCCTCTCCACCTGTTCATGATTCAACAGAGCTGCCATTTTCAAGCAGTAGTATATTTGCACATTCATATTTACAGATTTTCTAATCAGTTTTTCAATGACTTGTCTGAAAAGAAGTGCATGATTGCGTTTATAAGACATTTGCAGAAAACATCTAACATAGACTAATAATCCAGCAAACAACAAACAGTGAAAGGAAAATAAACATGAGCAAAACTTGGCATAGCAAAAAATTTAAAATATTATAATTATATTGGCTGAAAAACTTTAATAAACCGTACTATCCCCATGAATCTAATACTATGTGTTTCAAAGCATCATGAGTAATAATAATGTGTAGTACATTATTGTCGAATGTTAGAACTGTAGGCATAAAGAGAAGATTCCTGAAAGATGCAACTTTTGGAGAAGGGACAGGGAGGCCATAAAACATCAGGGGTTTCTTCTGTCATAATTCTGGAGGGAAATAGTTCAAAACCATATTGTTGAGAGGACCATATTCTCTTTAAAGCCTCTGGGGAGGAGCCCTCCTTTCCTCTTCTCATTGCTGGTGGTGGGCCTGGTCCTGGGCATTTCTTGGCCTGCAGCTTCGTCAATCCAGTCTCTTCTGTTGTCACATGGAGTTCTTCCTGTGTGTCAATTTCTGTCTTCCAATTCTATGGACACCAGTTATACTGGATTAAAGGCTCATCCTATGCATATCACATTAACTAACTGCAACTAAAATGAGCAGTATTTCTATATGATCACATTCTGAGGTACTGAGAGTTAGGCTTCAACAGCCTAACTTTTCAGAAACACAATTCAGTCATCATAGCATTGATGCCTCCCTAGAATCAATGACCCTTTCCTTGAGTTCCGAACCCAATATACAACTGTCATTTTACAATTAGAATTTCTCCCTATTGTCTTCCTATTAGTAACCCAAGCAGACTTCTACTACTTATTATAAAACAGCAAATGAAGTTTGTGCAGATAGTATGTTTGAATTATTTGTGTGATTAGCCTTAGCAATGTAGCTTAAAAGAATTGGTGGGTCATATTTTTAGGTCAGTCCCCTAATAAATGTCTAGGTATATGTATATCTTGCTAACCTCACTAAAGAAATTACAGGGTGTGTTCTGTGCTGTGATTGAGCAGGACTTTGTGTCTGAACTATTTCTCAATCCCCGCCTACCCAGAGGTTGGGGGGTGCCAGTGCCTTAAGTTCCATGGGCTTCAGGGAAAAGTTCTACTACCCCCTCTACACTATTAGCTTATGTAAGCCTTGATTTTTTTAGCACTTGGTTTTGCTTCTCAAAGGGTCTGACCAGATTGAGAGGGTGCATTAAACGTTACTTTAGGTTTACTAAGAAATCAATGAAGATCAATGTAAATAAATGGCCTTTTACCAGGAAAATGAATCTCTTAAGAGTTATGCTTTAAGATCTAAAAAATTAAGCCTCTGTCAGACCGTGATGGTCACCTTCCTGTCGGTTGTGTACTCTTTATATGTGTGGTGGTTAATTGGTTAACTGTCAACTTGAGTAGGAACACCCAGCTGAAATGAGTCAGCATGGTTCTGAGCATGGAAGACCTACTTTAAATGGGCTTGTTGTTGGAATAATATAAAAGGAGAATGGGAGGGGGGACTTCATGCTGATCTTCCTTTGAGGAGCTTTGTTGCCACTGCTTTTCTTTGGAGGAACTTCAGCTGTTCTCTTCGGAGCTCTGGTCCTCTCTTTCGCCAAGGATCCTAGCTGTTGTTTTATTTGGAAGAGCTCTGGTCTTTGCCTTGAGTATTGTTTCCTGGCTTTGGGCACAGATTCTTCAGCTTCCAGCACTGGCTTTTTCGCCTGCCGGGGCAGACTATTTAGCCTCCAGCCCCGGCCTTTGGGCTTTCTGGTGCAGACCTTTCTGCCTTCCATCTTCGATTCCTGGGTCTCCTGATATGTACTCATATGGGACTTTGCTGTGGGCATCAGGCCTTTGGCTGGATTTGTCATATCACTAACACGCAGACAGATCTCTTGCACTCTTCTACATTTGATTCTGTGAGGGGATATTGTCCGCTAATTTTGTAAATTTCTGTGTCCTGCATTAAATCTGATTCAGAACATGTGTGGTCTTTTGAGGAGCCTTGACCCAGCCCTTCAAGCGCTTGTAAGCACTGACTATAGCAATATGTACCCGTGATTCAGCATTTCCTGCCCCTTACTGGTCTTTACTGCCTACCCCGAAATTTCCCTCTTTCAGAATTTACTATTAATTTAAGGTAAACACACACACAAAGGGAAAAAATGGCAGAAGTGTGAGAAAAATTCTAACAGGTTTCCCCATGAAAAGATCTAATTGTAATTTAAGTAATAAAGTTAATAAGACCTGATAGCATTATGAAAAAAACATTCATGATGAAAATATTTTTCCATATGATTATTAAAACTAAGTAACAGCTAAGAAAATCTGTCACAGATTAGATTTGCTTTTAATCTAAGTTTATGCATTAATTATGAAATCTGCAAAAATTATAGCCCTGATTTCCTCTTGTATAGTACATATTCTAAATTATACTTGTAGAAGTTGGAATAGTTTACATCCAAGATTTGGACATTAGGTGCTATTTGATCCACCTAAAGAAAATAAAATAATTTTATTAACACCTTAATTAAGGGAGACGTTTTAAGATTATTTTCAGAGACAATGTTGGTAGTTCCAAGGATTTGTTTATATTTTACCACCATTATTATGGATGTTGACACGCTGGCTGGGCTTTGTTAGAATTTTCCATCTCTTTGTTGCGTTGGGATAGTTGTCTGAAAGCCATTGTTTCCTTACATTTATGAAAGCAAATTTTTTTTTTTTTTTTTTGGCACTGGGAATCGAACTCAGGTCCTTGTGCCTGCAAGGCAAGCACTTTAACCACTGAGTTAAATCCCCAGCCCTTGAAAGCAAATTTATTAAAGAAATAAAAATACTAAAAACCATCTCTTTCTTCCCCATCCATGTTGTTTCTTCTATCTCACATTACTTCCCAGAAGTGATTTTTGTGTTTCTATACTTCTTATGTATATATCCATGGTATTACAGTGCAAACTGTTCCTCATAGATCTCATGCCTTTTCCATTTGAACATTTATTTTCATATGTCACTCAGAGTTTACCATTCTCCCAGATATGCATTTTTCCTGTCCATTTGAGCATCTTAAGGAAATAAATTCTATTCCTGATAATAGTAACCTTGTCATTGAGTCACAGAATGCTATTATTTCTACAATTTTTCAATCATGAGTGGATTCTATGGGGATGAAGTTTTAAGATGTATGTACTACATACTTGTTTTCGACCATCAAATCACTCTTTGGCGTACAAATTGACCAGTGTGGTGTGCTGCTGACTTTTCACAATCCATGTATGTATAAGCCATTAAATCATTCATTATATATAAAACAGTCATTGGAAAAGCATATTTTAAAATGTCGCTTTTACTTAAATTTTTTCCATTTTCTTTGTATGTCCTGAAGAGTCAAATTCTTCATTGCCCTCTGGTGGTGAACTTTGCAAACTACATACTAAGAAGTCTGAGATGAGACAAATTTCAAGGATCTGAATAGGCTGTTCGGTTTCAGACAAGTTAAAGAGCAGAAGATGAGAAACATCCTGATCATTGAAATTGATTAATGATGTAAATAACTTGATTGTAGAATATTTAAAATTATGAGTTATTTACTCCCTTTTTATCAAATAATATTTCAAGAAAATGAATATAAATCCTTGTTTCTTTTAGAATAAATGATCAATAATTGATGATTTTCTTCATTTGAGTCAAACAAAATATCTTTTCTGAATATATAGACTTAAATTAGGAATTGATCTTTCAAAAATGTTTTTAATAAAAAACTTTACAAAACTAAAACTTCACAAATAATTTCAAATTATAATTTTGTTCTACCTTATATTAAATAAATACATCTGTATATATGTCATTAAATATTATATACTGTTTTTTTCTCTTTCAAATCTTTCTCCCTCTTTCATCAAATACTGAACATCTAATGTGAGTCAGAGAGCTCTATGATAAATCGTCATTTGATAAAACTGGATTTTGACTCCAGGGAATTGCCCTCCCTCCTTCCAGAAGGGGTTGCCACCTATGTGGTGATGAGTTTTGCCACAAGGTATAAATGAAGGTGGGCAGGAAGATGCTAAGCATGTCTTAGTGGTCTCCACAGTTTTCCTACCAATTACCAACTGCTATGATTAGTAAAAACTTCCTTTGTTCGAAAGGGTTTTGAGTTGTTAAACATTTTCTATTAAAATGAAAGTACTTACATTCTAAAATATAGGGCCGTATACATTTTCTTTAGTTGATGTAGGCTGAAATTGAACAAAACAACTGGGGATTCTGTGTATGTGTGTGTGGACACAAGCATGTATGTATATGTGAGTGTGTTTGCATGTGTGTGTATAAACCTACTGAGGATACCAAGCAGACCCAGAATGGGACAGAGCAGTGGTATATGAGAACGTGAAAGAGCATTAATGACAAATTTCACCTACTTGGCTTTCTTTCTGCCTGGGGGTTGTCTTATTTCCCACCATTCTCTGTAATCCATTTACTAAAACCTCCATGTTCCTCCGTGCCTGTGTGAGTCAGTGCCCATGTATGGAGGGTTGAAACTTGACAATTTGCCCATCTAGATTTCCTCTCTCTGAGAGCTTTTTATAGTGCTCATCAATGAGGCAGATGATCTGGTGAAAATCTGTACTCTTTTATTAGTAGAAACAACTCATTTAACTGCTTAAAGGAATACATAGTGTCTTGACTCAAATGCAGCAAGGATTGCCAAACCTCCCTGTAAAAGATCCATTGGGAGAGCAAGGTCACTGAATGTCCCTAAAGTGAGAGCACAGTGCTACTGAGCAATTCCAGGACCAACCTTGCACTTGGGAGGCTATTTTGGAGTCCATCCTTATCTGCTTATTCCTTTACGCAGATTCCAAATAATTCATATTGGAGTCAAAGGGAAAAGTCATACTGGAATAGTGCTCACTTCAACCTATATACTAGAAAAAGTCATACTGGTATAAATTATATTTCCAGTCTGCAACTTATTTTATTTTCCTTTGATGCACAGTAAAATATTCTCTTGATAAATATTAAAAATCTAAAAGATATTTTGTTTACTGGGGTTCACAAATTTTAACTTTTATTTGATGTAAAAGCGGATGAAGAAAAGTCTGGAAATGACAGCTTCATGTTGATTTTTCTGATTTGAGAACTGCTGAGGATACTATTCAGATGGAAAATGTTGCCAAATGAACCATAATTTGACTAAAGACATTTAAATTATGTGTTTTCATAATTTCATGTGTTGGTTTTCAGCAGCTAACTTTGAAAAGCTGCCTGACACTACCTAGAATCTATAGTAAGAGTCACAGCTGGCTGGAATTTCTTGTCCTGCGATGGTAGCAGGAGTCTGGCCCTCAGAAACTCGAGCCCTGTAAATGGCCAAAATAGCGATGGATGTAATGTAGGTTTGATACAATGAAGAAAAATTCCTGATGGGCAAAAGTTCATGGTTTGGTGAAGAGAAGGTTTGAATATGAATGAGTCAAATAATCGGATAATTGATTTATAGATCACTAGGAAGAGTTTGCTTATCTGTTTTAGACATTCCACAATAGATGAACTGGGAGTGAGTGGAAGAGGAGGCTTCTGAATGTAAATGATCATTACAAAACCCATATAATATATGATTCAGTAGCAGAGAGACTATACAATCCCTCCTTCACTACCTCAAATCAAATGATAACATGTAGCAGCCACAGTGGGATATAAATGTAGTAGGAAAAATATAAGAAGTGTTGAAGAAGTCCCATTTAGTATGTCTCTCTGCATCTAAAATGCCTCCTATAAACATAACTGGGATATAATATAATATAATGTTTAATATCCACAAACCTTGAGCTTTAGGAATATGTGTATGTATTTAATGTAATATGATTAATATCCATAACCTTGAGTCTTTTGCTTTCTTTTAGAAAGTGGTGGAATAGGAACTACACTTGAGGAACTTCAATAAAAATACAGAAGCAATCCATTTAAAGATTCGATCAAATTATTTTAAAATTATCTTTTACAATACATTTAATTTTCTGAAGTAATGGGGAAAATACGGTTCTAGGGGATGAAGAGGGCATAAGTTATACAAATTTCTCTTTCTTTCTTTTTAATTTTTACCTGTATATTTTCTCCAAGCTTAAAGAAGTAAAATTCTGCATCTGAGATTGGATACAAAGTTTTGTTTATACATTTCTTAGTTATACAATTTGATTTCCACAGAGTTATGTCAAACTGCTGACACGGCTGGTTGCTGAAGCTGAAACCCCACTTAACAAGCCCTCGAAAGAAACTAACAATCATGTAAGCCAACTTGTTTATTCTGAGTAACTTGGCTTCAAGGCTAGACTAAATTGCCCTTTTACCCAAATAGTTTGTGCCAATTATTCTTAGCTGAGAGTCATGATTCCTGAATATGAAGAAGGGGGCAGAAGAGTTGAAAGTGGCAAAGGATCTATTGTCCTCAGTATAAAATGTCAACAATCAGGTGACAAGTTCATTTCCAATAACTATAGAGAGAGAGAAGGTGAGCTGTGGTTTAATTGTCTACTTGGGAATCAAATGCCATTTGTCTGGTAATCTGAAGGCTATTCTACCTTGGTTGATAACTGAAAGGTCATTTCTCATTATATTGTCAGTAGTTTTACAATTTAATCTTATGTTGTTCTTGTAAAGTAGCATGAAGAATTTTAAAATTGAATTTTATATCAGGAAGGACTTGATTTCATGCTAATACTTACCTGTGAAAAGTACAGGAGATTGGTGAATTTCGGTTGGTAAACTTATAAATATTGTTTGCTTCATAGGAAAAATTATAAATGGAATCATTTAGGAAACTGAATGAATATTTTGTATCTCATCCATGACTAATAAAAGTGTTAGTTGAGCTAGAAATGTTTAGTTATAAAATATTCTCTGTGTTTTTAGAATAAAATTTACTGTAACCCCTGCCTAAATTATAAATTTTAAAAATGCCCAGTTACAAACATTTGTTTATAATCAGTGGGTTGGCCGGTGTTTCTTAGGACTTTGTAGTCAGGAATTTCCAATGCTACTTCCATTCTCATAGTCATATTCTATTTTTTGTATTATTATTTTTATTTACTCATAATAGATTTATTTTTCTCATTTTTGCAGTCTAACATATACTGAAAAGCGTTCATGTGGAAAGTGACTGATACAGAGATGGAAAATCAAATGAATTCAGTGTTAATAATACTGGTCTCTGTCCTTAAAAGAGTTTGCATTCTAGTTGGCGTGATGCAGCATATGCAATTATCCGAGAGGTGAAATAAATGAGTCTGAGAGCAGACCTTCCTGAAATGTGTAGAGTGTGGAGAAAGTGAGCAGTAGAAAGCCCATTGTGAATCTTGACATTAATGACTGGTAGAACCCTTCGCACCATTCAGGACAATGCATACAAAGGAAAGAGAATTAGAGAAACTACTACAGTGGCTAAGATAGAATTAATTTACTTTCATCCTAGCTGATTACTTCTAGACTTTGAATATATGATAATATAAATGATGCTTAATTAGTTTAATATTGAAAATACAAAAAATTTCAATGCATAAGTTTACACAGTAGTAACAACCTGTTTTCAGATTTTTTTCGGGGGGGCACTGCTGGGGGTCTAACTCAGGGCCTTGCACTTGCTAGACGCTGAGCTAAATCCTCCCAGCATGTTTTCAGATTTTTTAAATCTGTTTTTTTGTATCAAAAGTACACCATGTGCCTCTGACCTAGAACAGGATTTTACTTTTCTTTGTTGACCTCTGTGTAAGACTGAAGAGACTTTTCATTGTCTTTACCTGTTTACTACACACAGATCCCGGATCAATTTGGGTGCAGAGTTTCAGACTTTAAAAGGTGGACAGAATGATTGGAATTCTTGGTGAGAGATATAAACTCCTTGAGAATTATTTACTTCCTTCTCTCAGGAGAGGAAATTTTACTTCATTTGCATTTATCGAAAATGTTTTAGTATGAGAAATTCCAAATTTCTACAGAAAGAGAAAGAAGTAGAAAGGTCTATTAGTGAGTTTCATTGTATCAATTATTAAATGGTCCATTTCCTCTATATGCTATCTTTTTACTACCATAATTTCTAATCATTTTGAATCAAATTTCAGGCTTTTTTTTCAGTTAAAACATATACATACTCTTAAGTGAAATAAATCAGACACATATGTTTAAATACCACATAGTTTCACTTGTGTGAGAAACAGAAAATGTAAATAAAGACTAAAATGTATTATATTGGGAAAGGGAAGAAAATGTCCAAATGGGAAAGGGAACAAGGGAGGAGGAGGGGGAAAGGAACAGAGGGTCAAGAGAAATAAGAAATTGAAGGAAAAAATGGAAATGTAGCTTTTGTAAATAGGGAGGTAGGAGGGGTGAGGGGAAGGGAATGAGAAAAAAAGAAGCAACAAGATATGTCATGTACAGGTACAAATCCCCTATGGTGAATGTTATCACTATGTACATCTAAAATGTACCATTAAAATAAAATAAAATTTAAAAATATATATACATCTACCACTAAAATGTAAGAACTCCACTTTTTAAAGCCAATTATACTATTATCATACATTCTAAAATGACAAAAACTTACTAGTATCAAGAAATATTCAATCAGTTCACATTTCCTTGTCTCATGAATGTACTTCTGTCTTCCTAATAATTATTTGAAGAATTGTCAAAGTAGACCTTCCATTGCACTATTAGTTTGGATCCAAGTACATCTTTGTCTTATACTATGAGTTAGAAAGGATTCCATTTGTACTTGTTTTCTTGCAGTTATTTATTTGTTTTTGAATACAAAACATTCATTCTTTAAGGTCAACAATTGTTTGGATTTTACTGATTGAAACGCCTTTAGGATTAACCATTTATCATGCCTCTTTGATCCCTGTATTTACTTCAGTTGGTAGCGAGATCTAGAAAATTAAGCTTCAGGTTTGATTTGTTTATGACATGTCTGCTTTTTAGGTAATGTTGGTTAATTTCAAAGTGTTATAAGCTATGTCTTTCTTATTGTGATGCTACAGCCATTGATGATAAGGCCTACATCCATTAATTTATTAAGGATTGTCAAACTGTGATATTCTACTAACTATATTATTAGTCTTTATTTTTAAGTCGAAAGAGTCCCTTCATCAAATACTTGGCTGTCCTGTGTTATAGTTCAAATTCGAAAGTCAGGACAACTATTTCTTTTCCTTTTTTAACCAGTTTAAAATAAAAAATAAGTAAACTGAAAGAAAAAATTCTCCACAGTATCTTGAAAGATGATAGGTATTTTGTTTTGATTTTTTTTCATTAAGATTATTGTAATTATGGCCACATCTATTATCCCCTTTTAAACCCATGGATCCTACTTAGACCTATGCAGCTTTACTTCTGTGTTCTTTTGAAATATCCATAGTAGTCCTTGATATTCATCTTAGCTTTCTTGTATGACAACACGTAACAAGAACATCTTGTTGATTTCTTATTCGGGATTTGAACTAAGCCCATTTTCCAAGAAGATGTCATCCATTATGTTTATTCAAATATAAACATATGAAAGATGAAGTTTTATTCAAACCTTCATTCAAAGCACATTTTTTAAGGCAATTTTTTTATTGAACCAAGAAGATTAATTGGTACATTTTAGGTATACATAATGATCCATCATAGTTAATTTGTACCTGTACATGATATATCTTGTTTTTTTCCCCTTACCACACCTACCTTCAAGTCTCCTTCCCCTCTTTATTTACAACAGCTTTACAAAAATTTTTCAATTTTTTCTCTTTTTCTTTTCTTTTTCCCTGCCTTCCTTTCCCCCCTCCCCTCCCTAGTCTCCTTCCCATTTGAATATTTTCTTTCTTTTTCACAATATCTATTATATATTTTCATCCTTATTTACACTTATGGTTTCTCATACCAGAGAAATAATGCAATATTTACTCATGTGTGTCTGATTTATTTCACTTAAGAGTATATTCTCAGGGTGGGGGATTTAGCTAAAGTGGTAGAGTGCTTGCCTAGAAAGTGCAAGACTCTAAGTTCAATCCCCAGCACCCACCCCCACCAAAAAAAAAAGTATGTTCTCAAGGTGCATGCATTTACCTAGAAATGTCTCAAATTTACCTTTTTTATGGCAGAGTAGTACTCCATTGTGTAAAAAACCCCACATCTTCTTTATCTGTTCATCAGTTGCTGGGCATTTGGGTTGTTTCCAAGACTTAGCTATTACCAACTGTGTTGCTATAAATATGGGGTGTGTTTATATTGCTGTGGTATGATGCTTTTAATTCTTCTGGGAAGATACCAAGAAGAGGGATAGCTGTGTCAAATAGAACCTCTAGTTGTAGTTTTCTCAGACCTCTCCACATTGATTTCCACAATAGTTGGAGCAGTCTATACTCCTACCAACAGTGGAGGAGGGTGCATTTTTCCTCATAGCCCTGCTAGCATTTGTTATTGTTTGATTTCTTAATAATAGCTGTTCTTTATGCCATGAGATGGAATCTCAGGTTTGTTCTAGTTTGCATCTTTCAAATGACCAGTGATGGAGAACACTTTGTCATGTATTTATTTGCCATTTGTGCTTCTTCAACTGAGAGGTGTCTATTCATTTCAGTTGCCCATTTTTGGATTGGGTCTTTAAATTTGGGGGGGCCTGATTTTTTTGAGTTCTTTATATATTCTTGATGTTAGACTTTCGTCTGAGGAATAGCTGGCAACATTTTTTCCCACTCTGTGGGTTGTCTCCTCGCTCTGTTGGTGATTTCTTTTGCTGTGCAAAAGCTTTTTGATAGGATATGATCCCAGTCACTAACTTTCTGTAGTATTTCCTGTGCAGTCTGAATTTTGTTCATAAAGTTCTTGCCTACACCTCTGTCTTCAAGAGTTCTTCCTATTCTGTCTTCCAGCAAATTTAGTGTTTCTTTTTTAATGTGATCTCTGATGCACTTCGATTTTAGTTTAGTACATGCTGAGAGACAGACTCTAGTTTTAGTTTTTGGCATGTAAATGCCAGTTTTTCCAGCACCACTTTTTTTTTTTTTTTTTAAGAGGCTGTCTTTCTTCCAGGTAGGGTGTTTTGCTCCTTTGTCTAAAATGAGGTATTTGAGTGTGTCTGCGGTGGTTTCTGCATCTTCTAACCTGTTCCATTGAACATTTGATCTGTTTCATTTTGGGTTTTTTTGCAAGTACCATGCTGTTTTTATCACAGTAACTTCATAGTATAATTTCAAGTTAGGGATTACGTTGCCCCTGCCTTGCCCCTTTTGCCCAGAATTGTTTTTGCTATTCTTTGTCTCTTCTGGTTCCAAATGAGTTTTTGATTGCTTTCTCTAATTATGTGACATATACTATTAGTATTTTGATCAGAATTGCTTTAAATCTGTATAGTAGTTTAGGAAGTATGGCCATTTTCACTATGTTGATTCTTCCTACCCAAGAACAAGGGATATCTTGCCATTTTCTGATATCCCTTTCAATCTCCTTTTTCAGAGTACTGTAGTTTTCAATGTAAAATTCTTTTACTTGTAAAGTAAATTATTTACCAAATTCTCTCACATTTCAAATCTTTCTATTCTCCAATCACGTCAATTTTGAATTTCTTAACTCTGTGTTATTTTTTTAATTGAATTGTATCACTTTTTATATCCATTTTACATTTTTTTTTTAAAAATTGGGTAATAGAGTTTATTTGTTTTGTAACTATGTATGTCTTTTCAATGTGCTTCAGGAACTGCTGGGAATTTTTTCTCATCATTATTTTTTTTTTCTCCTGTATTAACATTCTATGGGATTTCACAGTAATACTTTTCTGTCACTCATTTTTAAATGTATTAAATTTCTTCTTTAGGAGGAAAATGCAGGATAGAGTATTTTTTCTAGATTCAAAACTCATTTTTAAACGTATTAAATTTCTTCTTTAGGAGGAAAATGCAGGATAGAGTATTTTTTCTAGATTCAAAACTCTAGAAAGTTTTGTTCATCCTCTTCTATTGTTTTTATAATGTGCTTTTTAAAATAGCCATATCATTTCTAAAATCCTCGTTTCATGTCCCATTTTCATTCGTAGAATTCTGTATTTTTCTGTTCTGCTAAGTGTAGGTATTTGTTGTGGAAGGGCACTTTAGTTTGGTAAAACATCAAGGTTTCATAGACTCCAAGGCACATCAACATCCTCAGACCAGCTCTCAATTCTTTCTCTAATGTGCCATATCTGTGCTCAGACTCTGTTGCTCTTATGAGCATTCTTGATGGTAATCATAGAATTATTTTACTATTCAGATCATAAAATTACTATTATCTTCCCTTAACTTCTTCCCACATGTTTTTGGATATCACCTGTATCCAGGTCTTTTTCCTGTATTGGCTTGTCCCTACGTGGTTGTATGTTGCAGTTCATGTAGACATCTTGTTGTAGATGATGTATGTATATTTTTATTTTGTTGTTCTAGATGATTTTTTTCTTGGGGTTGGGGATATGTCTTGTAAATAAGACATGAGATATTCAGGGAGAACATTCTTTTTTCTGTAGCCACCATACTTTCCCCAGAATCTTCTGCTATTTATGTTTAAAATGAAATTGTAAGAATCATTAGTCTAGGCTGGGGGTTTAGCTCAGTGGTTAGAGTGCTTGCCTAGCAAGCACAAGGCCCTGAGTTCAATCCCCAGTACAAAAAAAAAAAAATTAGTCTAATCGTCATTCCATTCAATTTGTCTCCTTAGCCAGCCTACAAATTATATACAGCTTCACTCGAAAATAATGACATGATTGGGCAGTGTATAATTCGGGGGTTATTTATGTACTACTTTCCTCCTAATCATGGCAGTCTTATACCCTGTGTGTAATCTTCTTCACTGATAGAGAAGTTGGAAACCTTTGAAAAGAAAATATAAGTCTGTCCTTATCCTTGAAGGATGTGTTCCAAGACCCCCAGTGCCTACCTGAGACCATTAACAGTACTGAACTTCACATATCTTTTCCCTGTATAAACATATCTAATAAGGTTTTAATTTTATTATTATGTAATCAAGAAGTAAAAGCTGAAAATTAATTTTCCCTCTCAGATGAGAGCGCCGAATCCTAACCACTAGACCACCAGGGATTCCCTCTCAGATGATTGGAGAGATAAACCCCGAAATTATAATATTCATGATAAATCCTCATAAAATACAAAGAATATGCAAAAAATTACATGTGCAATGGTAGATTTTGTTCTCAGTGTTCAAATTCTAAAACCATAAAATTTATAAGAGTGCTTTTAGGGTAATTCTTTGTGATATTGATTCTAGATAGGCTAAGAGTTTAAACAACTACTCTGTCAAAATGATTACTCATGACCTCCAAACATTAGTATTTTTGAAAATGACAATTTTTTTAGTTTTTCTCAAATTATACACCCCAAGTACAAAGTTCTTTCTTTATAATATGTTATGAAACTCTTCTCCCAAATTCTACTGTAGAATAATCCATTTAACACTTTTAGACCACAATTGATCACTAGGAACTGAAACAATAATAAAATGTGGAAACAGGGGTACTATGCAAGGCTTAATGGCTGTTAGCAGATTAATGTGCTATTTTTATTAAGTAAAATTTCTTAGCATTCTTTGCATCACAAGTTCAAAGTGAAATCTTTTCTCCTTTCCTGGAATCAAAGCTGCATGTGCACATAAAATATTCTTAAAATTGAAAGCTGGGTTGCTTAAAATGTTTTGAGAGTCTTCCAATTTATAATTTTATTATAATTCTGCATTATTCCTTAAGGTAACTGAAGTAAATAATTTTGTGACTAAGAAAGAAGCTTATTAAATACAGTTATTTTAAAAGCATATACATATATATACATATTTAAGAAAATTATTGTGGCTATGTCATCTCTAGAATGCAAGATTCAAGAATGCCTACTTAAGAGGTAGACGGAATAAAATGGGAAGATAATTTAATGCTAAAGATAGTTTTATCTGCTACAGTATTAAGAACCACTCCTTGTCCTAATAGTTTAAAACTATCATTCATTTCCTGACAATCTGTAATTCAGCAATGTAGACTAGAGTCAACTGGATGGGTGGATCTATGTTGCTTTCACTCGAGATCACCCTTGAGCCTGCTAGCATTTGGCTATACAACTGCGACTGGTTGCTATCCACGTCTGGTGTTACGTTTGGCTCTTAAGTGGTTCAAAAAGTTCTTACGTGTTGATTTGGGGCTTTTGAACGCTAACTTCATCAGTGGATTAAACCATTGAAGGATTTATAAATTAATGATGGTACTGGGAGGTAATGAACATTTAAGGGGTGGATCTATTTGAAGGAAATGGTCATGGAGGCATCACTGTAAGGAGTATATTTTGTCCCCAGGCCCTTTCTTCTCTCTGGCTTCTTATCTCTCTCTTTGCTTCTTGGTTGCCATGAGTTAATGAACTTTCTCCCCCACATGCCCTCCTACCATGATGTTCTGCCTCATGACAAGCCCAGAAACAATGGAGTCAACTGACCATGGGCTGAAACCTCTGAAACTGTGAACCAAAAAAAAGCCGTTCCTCCTTCAGTTTCTTTTTTTTTTTAATTTAATTTATTTTAATAGTACATTTTAGATGTACATAGTGATAACATTCATCATAGGGGATTTGTACCTGTACATGATATATCTTGTTGCTTCTTTTTTTCCATTCCCCTCTGCTCCCTTCACCGTCTCCTCCCTTCCTATTTACAAAAGCTTTGTTTCCATTTTTTCTTTCCATTTCTTATTTCTCTTGTCCCTCTGTTCCTTTCATCGTCTCCCTCCCTTTTTCCCTTTCCCATTTGGACATTTTCTTCCCTTTCCCAATATAATACATTTTGGTCTTTATTTACACTTTCAGTTTCTCACACTAGTGAAACTATGCGGCATTTAAACATATGTGTCCGATTTATTTCACTTAAGACTATGGTCTCAAGATGCATCCCTTTACCTAGAAATATCTCAAGCTTATCATTCTTTATGGCAGAGGAGCATTCCATTGTATTAAAAAAAAACACATTTTCTTTATCCATTCCACTGTTGTTGGGCATTTGGGCTATTTCCAAGATTTAGCTATTACAAACTGTGCTGCTATAAACATGGGTGTGCATATATCACGGTGGTATGATGCTTTTAATTTTTGAGGGAACACACTGAGAGGGTGAATAGCTGGGTCAATGAAATCTCTAGGTCTAGTTCCCTGAAGAATCTCCACACTGATTTCCATAGCAGTGGCACCTGTCTGCATTCCCACCAATAGTGGAGAAGGGTTCATTTTTCTCCACAGCCTGTCCAGCATTTGTTACTGGCTGATTTGTTAATAATAGCCATTCTTTCTGGAGTGAGGTGGAATCTCAGGGTTGTTTTAATTTGCATCTTTCGAATGACCAGTGATGTTGAACATTTTTTCTTATGTTTATTTGCTGTTTCTACTGCTTCATCTGAGAAGTGTCTATTCATTTCAGTTGCCCATTTTTGGATTGGGTCTTTATATTTGGAACGTCTGATTTTTTTGAGTTCTTAATATATTCAAGATGTAAGTCCTTTGTCAGAAGAATAGCTGGCACAAATTTTTCCCCACTCTGTGGGTTGTCTCTTTACTCGGTTGGTAGTTTCTTTTGCTGTGCAAAAGCTTTTTAATATTAGATCACAGCTGGTGATTCTTTGTGTTATTTCCTGGGTAATTGGGGATTTGTTCATAAAGTCCTTGCCTACACCTATGTCTTCAAGAGTTCTACCTATTCTATTTTCCAACATATTTAGTGTTTCTGTTTTAATATTTAGATCTTTGATCCACTTTGATTTTAGCTTAGTGCATGGGGAGAGATACAGGTCTAGTTGTAACCTTCAGCATGTGAAGAGCCAGTTTGTCCAGCATCATTTATTAAAGAGGCTATCTTTCTTCCAGTGAGGTTATTTGGCGCCTTTGTCAAAGATAAGGTGACTGAGAGTGTTTGAACATGTTTCTGCATCTTCTAATCTGTTCCACTGGTCCTGGGGTCTGTTTTGGTGCCAGTACCATGCCGTTTTTATTACATTTTTAAAACTATATTGTAATATAGTTTTAGGTCAGGGATTGTGATGACCCCTGCTTTGCTTTTTGTTGCCTAGAATTGCTATTCTAGGTTTCTTTCGGTTCCAAATGTATTTTAGGATTGTTTTCTCTAATTCTGTGAGGTATGCTATGGGTAATTGAATTGGGATTGCATTAATCTGTATAACAGTTTTGGGAGTATGGCCATTTTCACTATATTGGCTCTTCCCAGGAGCAAGGGATATCTTTCCATTTTCTGATATCTTCTTTAATCTTCTTTTTCAAAGTGCTGTAGTTTTCATTTTATAGATCTCTTACTTCCTTTGTTAGACTAATTCCTACTTCATTTTTGTGGATGCTATTATGAAAGGTGTTGGTTCTATAATTTCTCTCTCAGTGAGTGTATTTTTTGTGTTCAGGAATGCTATTGATTTCTGACTGTTGACTGTGTATCCAGCTATGCTGCTGAATTTGGTTATTAAATCTAGAAGTCTTTTGCTGGAGTTTTTGGGGTTTTCTATATAGAGTATCATGTCATGTGCAAATATTGATAATTTAACTTCTTTTCCTATCCTTATTCCTTTTTATTTCTTTCTCTTGTCTAATTGCTCTGGCTAATGTTTCCAGAATTATATTGAATAAGAGAAGTGAGAGCAGAGATCCTTGTCTTGTTCTGGACTTTAGAGAGAAAGCTTTTAGTTTTTGACCATTTAGTATGATGTTGGCTGCTGGTTTTTCATAGATGGCTTTTGTCAGATTGAGATAATGACCATCTATTCCATTTTTCTGCAGGACTTTTATCATGAATGGGTGTTGGACCTTGTTGAATACCTTTTCGGCATCTGTTGAGATGATCATATGGTTTTTGTCCTTGGCTATGATAATATGCTGTATCACATTTTTCGATTTCATATAATGAACCATACCTGAATCCCTGGAATTAATCCTACTTGGTCATAATGTATAATCTTCTTGATAATTTGTTGTGTTCTGTTTGCCAGTATCTTATTGAGGATTTTTGCATCTGTGTTCATTAATGAGATTGGCCTATAGTTCTCTTTTTTTTCACTGGATCCTTCTCTGGCTTTAGTATTAGAGTAATGTTTTCTTCCAGCAGTGAATTTGAGAGTATTGCTTCTGTTTCCATTTCATTAAAGAGTTTGAGAATTAGTGGCATTAAATTGTCTCTAAATTTCTTGTAGAATTCAGCAGTGAACCTGTTGGGACCTGGGCTTTTCTTTGTTGGTAGGTTTTTAATTACTTCTTCAATTTCAGTGGCTGATACTGGGTTATTTAGAGTTTTTATATCTTCTTAATCCAGTTTTGGTAATTCATATTTATGTAGGAATCTGTCTATTTTTTCTGTATTTTCAATCCTATTGGAATACAGGTTCTCAAAGTAGATATTGATGATCTTCTGGATTTCTGCAGCATCTGTTGTGATTTCACCCTTTTCATTCCTAATTGTATGGATTTAGGTCTTTTCTTTTCTTTTATTATAGGTTTGGCTAAGAGTATGTCAATTTTAATTTTTCAAAGAACCAACACTTTGATTCATTGATTCTTTTTAATGTTTTCTTAGTTTCTATTGCATTAATTTTAGCTCTGATCTTTATAATGTCCTCCCTTGTATGATCTTTGGGTTTGACTTGCTCTTCTTTTTCAAGAAGCTTGAGGTTCAACATTAGGTTGTTTATTTGAGATCACTCTGTTTCTCTCATATGGGAGTTCAAGGCTATAAATTTTCCTTGTAGAACTGCTTTCATTGTGTCCCATAAATTTTGGTAGGTCATATTGGCATTATTGTTCAATTGTAGAAACTGTCTAATTTCTTCTTTAATTTCTTCTGTGACCCACTGATTGTTCAGGAGGATGCTATTTTTTTTTTGTTGTTGTTGTTGTTGTGGTGCCGGGGATCGAACTCAGGCCCTTGTGCTTGCAAGGCAAGCACTCTAATCACTGAGCTAAATCCCCAGCCCGAGGATGCTATTTAATTTCTATGTGTTTATGGAGTTCTTGTGGTTACTTTTGCTTTTTATTTCCAGTTTCAATGCACTATGGTCTGATAGTATGCATGGGATAATTTTGATTCCTTTGCATTTACTTAAGCATGTTCTATGAGCTAGTATGTAGTCTATTTTGGAGAAAGTCCCATGTGTAGCTGAGAAGAATGTGTATTCTGATGTTGTCGGGTGAAATACTCTGTATACATCTACTAGGTCCATTTGTTCAAGAGTTTAGTTTAGTTCTGATATTTCCATGTTGACTTTTTGTCTAGTTGATCTGTCTATTTGTGACAGTAGGATACTGAAGTGCCCCATTACAATCGTATTAGTCCTTATTTGGTTTTTCATGTCCATCAGTATTTGTTGTATGTAGTTAGGTGTGCTGGTATCTGGTGCATATATATTTATGATTGTCATCTTTTCTTTTTGGATTGTTCCCTTTACAAGGATGTAGTGACCTTCTTTGTCTTTCTGAATGAGTCTTGGCTTGAAATTCTCTCTGTCTGCAAATAGAATGGCTACTCCTGCTATTTTCTGTGTTCCTGTCACATGTAGTATTTTTTCCTTCCTTTGACTTTCAGTCTGTGAATTTTTTTTTTTTTTTTTTGAATTAAATGTGTTTTTTGTATGCAGCATATTGCTGGGTCTTGTCTCTTGACATATTCTGCCAGTCTGGTTCTTTTTATTGGTGAGTTGAGACCATTTAAACTGATGGTTATAACTGACATATGTTGACTTATTCTTGTCATATTATTTATCTGTTTTTGGCTCCCTATTTTTCTCTTCTGTTTAATTACTTGCCTTGGCTGAAGGATTCATTCTGTTGCAATTCCTGGAGTTGTAGTCCTCCTTTTCTCTTTCCAGAATGTCTTTCAGAATATTTTGGAATGCTGGTTTGGTGGTCATGAATCTCTTCAGGTATTCTTTATTATGGAAGTATCTTAGTTTTCCATCAATTTTGAATGACAGTTTTGCTGAGTACACCAGTCTGGTCTGAAAGTTGTTGTCTTTTAGGGCTGGAAATACTTCACTCCAAGATCTCTTTGACTTGAGGGTTTATTGAGAAGTCTGCCTCTTTATGGGCTTTCCCTTATATGTTATTTGTTTCTTTTCTCTAACAGCTTTCAATATTCTATTCTTGTGTTGAATTACTGGAGTCTTGACTATTATATGCCTTAGGGTAGATTTTTGTTGATCATGGCTAATTGGCATTCTGTATGCCTCACTTATTTGTATGTCCACCTCTTTTTCCATACTTGGGAAGTTTTCTGCCATTACTTCTATGAACAGGTTTCTTATGTAATTTGTGCCATCTCCTGCTTTTTCATTGACTCCAATCAATCTTATGTTATTTTTCTTTGTGTCATCTAGCAACTGTCGTATTGATTTTTCATGGTCCCTTACCATTTTGAAGAACTCTTTCTTTTCTCTATCATTAATCACAACCTTGTCTTCTATATCTGAGATTCTCTCCTCACATTGTTTCATTCTACTGCTAATACTTTCAGCAGAATTTTTATCTCTTGGACATTTGTTTGTATCTGTTTCATGGATTCCATTTATTTCCTGTGTTAAGCATTTATGGTTTCCATCATTTTCCTAAGCTCCTCTATTTTTTTTATGTGTATCTGCTCTAGAGTCACTAATCATGTCTTTAATTCTGGAAATGATTTTGGTTTTGATGTTTTCTACAGCCTCATTCATCTGCTTTATTAATTCTGCTGTTACTGCTTCCAAGAGCCTGGATGTGAAGCTTTCAGATTGTTCTACTTCATTACCCCCTGGGTTTGCTTTTGGCATGCTGCCGAGGTGTGGGGTTGCATCTTATTTGTGTGTCTTCTCATTTTCTATTTTTTCTTCTTTAATTTAGTTCCTGGGTTGATGCTTATGAATTGCCTGTGGCAGGTAGCTTTTTTGTTAGTTTTGAGACCCCTTTGGAAATGACTACTTCCCCAGAGATGTCTTACAGGTGTAGCTGGTTTTTGTATTATAAGTCTGTTTCAAGGTCTCTCTTGCCTCTTCAATTTTTGGGGGCTGAGAAGTTGCTGTCCATTTGGCCAACTCCTAATTCTTTGATCATTGTCTATAGTGTTATTTGTGACCCTCTGCCAATCTCAGTCTTGGCATGCAAGGAAGAACTGAGTAGAACAATTCTGTTACCTTGGCTAAAGTAGTACAATCAGCAACAACAGTAGCATCAAACACAGTGTAGAAAATACCAAACTGTGGTAACTATTGATCTGCCACCTTGAACCATATGAACTAGATTTGTGGTTATAGAACATGATCCAAAATAAACCAGAAACTTGTATGCAGTAAATATGCCCTCAATATAGTGACATGACACTCAAGGGTGGAAAGTTCAAAAGATATTGGAAGAAAGGATAGAGAAGTAGAAGAAGAGATAGAGATGAGAAGCAAGGTTGGAATCCAGGGGGAAATTATAAAAACTTTGGGGAATTATTAAGGAAAACAGGAGGGAAGGAGAGAAGGAAGAAGTAAAAACAAGAACAGAACTAAAAGATAATGGCAAAAATCTAGAAAGTCACTTTCTTATAAAAACAAGAAAAAAACAAACAAACAAGAAAAAGAAGAGCAGAGAGTGAAAAAATACTTAAAAAAAAAAAAGGCTGCTTTCAGGTATGTTTCTGCTTTCACTGGTAGACTGAGTAGACAGGCCCCGGTCCTTGATGATTAATCCCAGCAGTAGATTTATTGCAGGGCAGTGAATGTTCCCAGCTGGGTTCCATAGCAAGATCTCACCAATTCCATTGAAGTTCACCCTGATCACTTGCTGGGGGGTTGAAACTCAGTTTGTTCAGCTGGAGACACACTGTGTGTCTCTCACCAGCTTGTATTCAGTTCCCTGGCAGTTTGAACTTGGCTCCTTTCCCTCCTGCCAACTTGAGTTTGAACTCTGCTCTGCCTTGGCCCACCTTGTCTTAGCACCAAAAGCCACCAGCAGCTTTTCTGAGTTCTGAGCTCAGCCGCTTTCTAAAATGGCAATCAGCTGATCAGAACCCTCTCCTGGGGGCCGTCTGAGATCACATGACTTAGGTACCTCACCAGCCACTATAGTCTGCCATGTCCACCGCTGCACTCCGTTTGTGTGTCTTTTCGTGGAGGTCTCTGGGGTCTCCAGTAGTCACTGTGCATCTGCAAGCTCAAACAACATCACTCGTGCTGAGAGCTGGGGCTGTGAGGTGGGGCCATGAGTTGGACTGTGACCTGGGGCCACACACATGGGCTATGAGCTTGGGCAGTGACCTGGGCTGCAAGCTGGTGCCATCAGCTGGGGCATGGGCCTAGACTGTGACCTGCGGCTGCAAGCCAAGGCTGTGAGGTGGGGCTGTGAGCTGGGGCCGTAAGCCGGAGCTCTGGGAGAAAGCATCTTCCATCTGTCATCTTCTTCTTCTGGGCTAGTCTCTCCTCCTCCTTCAGTTTCTTTATTTATGTATTTTGTCATGGCAATCAAAAGCTGACCAACAGTCTCACCACTGGCTACTGGCTGAAGAAGATGTCCATTGAGTGAGCTCAGTTTTCTTCATGTGGCAAGTGCTCCTTAAATGCAAACATCTTTTAAGCTGCAGCTGGCCAAGTCATTGGGAAAATCACATAGCCAAGGCCAGGATGATTTGGGAGGGAACTACACAAAGGCAAGGATGCAGTGAGGCATGATTCATTGTTAGTCAATATTCTGTCAATAAGCTGCAATGATTATATAGATGGAAACTCCTCTTAAGGCAACTGATGAAGAATTCATGCGTGTGGAAAAGTTGATGTGAAAGTAAGAGGCAGTAAAAGTAAAAGACTAATGATTCTGGTATTTTTGGAAAGCCATTGTGATTGGCATAATTATGTAGCCATGTCAGATGCCAGAACAAAGGACATAACTAAGCATGAGGAATAGATATTCTTTTTCCACTTCTATTTTCATGTTTCTGTGACTCAGCGTATTTTTATTATGAATCATTATTCACTTTCTCTAAAGTTTTTACTTTATTTTTTCAAAGAAATATAGACTATATCATTACCAGCTATTGTCTTGTTTATAGCCGAAGTGTGTTGGGCAGTGGTGTAGGCTACAGAGAGATGAAAGAAAATGCCCAGAGACGGCTTATAAGAGATAAACTTTATTAAGATATTAACAGAAATAGTGATAATTGGGGTATACTAGCAGAAAAGGATAGAATCCAGTGGCAGCATGCTGAACAGGACAGTAGCCAGAAGGTCCAGGGGTGGTGGGCTGAACAGGGAATTTGCCAGAGACAACTCCACATGTCCAGTGGTAGCTGTCTAGGCAATAGCACATCATGGTGTTCTGTTCCACACTCAGTTATTGCAGGGAGGGATGTTTATAGAATTAACTACAACTTTCTTTGTTCCATTGTATGACCAGCCTTCCAAGGAAGCGCTGACTTAGCAAGCGAGCAAAAAGGTGGTTTCTATAGATAAAACGAGTTTCTGCAGTTCTTTGAGTCCCTCTGATAATACTTACCCAGATATTCTGTTCCCTGTCCTTTTACAATAACCCTTTCATTTGACATTATTCTTTGGAACACAAAATGAGCATTTCAAGGACATGTTGCTAAATGCCCTAGTTATTGTTGCATAGATGATACACCAATGCAAAAATGTGCTATAAAAGATATTTCCTCCATAAAAATCTTTTGTCTCTATGAGAAAATATATGTAACCAGTACAACTAAGAGATATGAAGAATCACATCTCATCAAACTTTAAATAATATCCTTCTGTCTCCAAAACCTAAAATAGAATTCCTACTGTTTCCAAAAGGGTTATTTTCCTCAATAACAACAGCTGCTCAAGCCATTTCTTGCTGGTGGAATCTGTGTATAGCGGTCCATGTCTAACTGACCTTAGGTTCTCACTCACATTATCCTAGGTGAATGAGATGGATGGGAGAGCCCCTGTGGTTTGGCCCACTAATATTGTTCCTGATGAAGGTTAACAGTGTTGGCCACTTTAAATCTTACACAGCAAATTGCTGACATCTGGGGTTTCCTATCAAGTTTACAGATATCCCACGGTAATTTCAGTGTTTGCACAATACAAAAATACTGATATTGACTTTAGAAAGCATTTTCTATCCAGAATGCTACCATAGAAGACTGCTTAAAATGTCTGAACACTGCATTAAAGTGTAAGTATTATAATAATTACAAAACAATTGGTTACTTTGGAAGGAATAGTCAATGATAACTTCAAAGTTGGTTCTTGAATTCCTTAATACAAGCAATTATTTGATACTGATTTCTTTTGGGGAAGCCTTACTCCTTTGATGATGATTCATTTTATTAATATACAGGAACATTCACTGGATCATCTTTTCTGCATTCAAGGAACTATTAGAGTTTTATTCTCTCAAAATTTAGATAATCTGATTTAATAATCCCCCTTATCTGTAATTTTTCCATATTTTTATTTACTTGCATTCAAATGGTATGAAAATATTAAATGGAAAATTCCAAAAATAATAGATTTTTAAGTTTCAAATGTGCACTACTGTAAGTATTGTGATAAAATCTCATCCTGTCCCATGCCATCCAGGTTTGGGCATGAATCAGTCCTTTGTCCAGTGTATGCATCCTATGTTCACTGCCTGCATATTAATCTCTCAGTAGTCACCCTTTGTATCAGGTCAGCTGTCATAATATTGTAATGCTTGTGGTCAAGTAAACCTTCTAGCATAGTCTAACTAGGTCACAATGCCTACATTATTCACCTTGCTTAATCTCATCAGGAAAAATTGTATCATCTCATATGACCACATGTACAATAAAATATTATGAAACAGGCAGGGAGAGAGGGAGAGAGAACATACACAGCTGTAATTGTAACTTTTATTATAGAATTTTGTTGTGATTCTTTTATGTTGTTATTGTTATCATCTTACTGTGCTTACTTTATACATTAAACTTTATCATAGGTATGTATGTATAGGAAACTAATCATAAAAAGAGGAGTTGATAGTATCTTCAGTTTCAAGCATCCCTGTGAATGAGATGAGACCATTCTACTGACACCATCAGCTGGAACCTGAGACAAAGAAGATTGAAACCAATAACAGGTAAGCGAATGTCATAGATCAACTGAGACTTTTTATTTACCATACTCTTAAGAAGTAATAATTAAAAGTACGAGTATTATGTTCAGTGAATATGTGGACAAATTTAGAAGTCATCTATATTTCAGAAAGTTATTTCAGGAGTTGTATATTCCCTGGTAACTCTAGATTCTCTTCATTTTAAACAGGAAGACCTTTCTATGTTAAATAAACTTAATTTTTTTCCTCAGCATTTTCTATTTTCTATTATTAGAGACGTACATAACACACATTAGGCAATATAAGGCAAGGAAGTAATAGAGAAGTCATGCAAAGATACTGTTTTATAAAAGACATGAGAGAAAATACTCTGATTCCGTTTGCCTCCCCACCCTCAGCTCACTTATGGAACATATCAACATTCTGACTGGTCTCTGCATCTACTAATTGGACAGAGCCCTGTATCTGCATTCATAGGAAGCATTCGTGGTCACTCTGGAGACTGTGGTTAGATTAGAGCTTGTGCAGCCAAAGCTCAGGAAAGAAACAAATATATTTAATATAATATGCTTATTATTAATTAGCATTTATTTCCCATAAGATGTTGATTTCTGCTTTAATAGGCATAATATAACTTTGTATCCCATCAGTCATAAAACTAGGGTTAAAACATCTCAGCTTTTAGTCATTCAGGAAGAATGTATGAGATTTAAAGTTCTTTTCTAACTAATGTTGTTTAGAAAGTCTGAAACATAGTAGCTGAGCTAGTTAAAACACAGTGTTACTAAGGATGTAAGGATAGTTTGCTTTCTTTTCCTACCATAGCATCAGTTCCTAGCCCCAAGTGTGGACCATTTCTCTCACAACAGGCAGGTGAAAAAGAGCAAGTGTGTCACGACTAAGGTATGAGACAAGTATGCGTATTGCTGTCCAGAATTGACATTGAGTGGAGTCTTCACAGGGAAAAACATTGTTTTTGTAGAAATACTGTAAAATGCAAGTGGTATTTTTGCTCAATTACAGTATTAGAAAAAGTAAATTCATTACCAATATTAGCATTTTCATAGATCTTATAATGACATATGCAGTGTTTACCATAAGGAATAAAGGATAAGATCTTTTTAATGAAATGTTTCAAAATGCATTTTCTAGAGGCAAGATTCAATACCAAACTTGGGAAACTAATACATGCCTTTGAGATGTTAAGAATCAGCTGCATCTCTCACCATGTACTAAGCTAAAATCAAAGTGGATCAAAGATCTAAACATTAAAACAGAAGCACTAAATCTACTGCAAGATAGAATAGGAAGAACTCTTGAAGACATAGGTGTAGGAAAAAAAATTTATGAACAGAACCTAGACTGCACAGGAAACTAGACAAAGAATCAGTACTTGGGACCACATGCTATTAAAAGGCTTTTGCACAGCAAAAGAAATCACCAACAGAGCAGGGCAAAAACCCACAGACTGGGAAAAAATTTTTGCCAGCTGCCCCTCAAAGGTCTAACATCTAGAATATATAAAGAACTCAAAAAAATCAAACCCCCAAAATTTAAAGACCCAATCCAAAAATGGGCATCTGAAATGAATAAACATTTCTCAGATGAAGAAATAAAAATAGCAAATAAATATATGAAAAAGTGTTCAACATCATCGGTCATTCGAGAGATGCAAATCAAAACAACCCTAAGATACCATCTCAGTCCAGAAAAGAACAGCTATTATCAAGAAATCAAGCAATAACAAGTGCTGGCAGGGCTGCAGGGAAAAATGTACCCTTCTCCACTGTTGGTGGGAATGTAGATTGCTCCAACCACTGTGGAAATCAGTGTGGAGATTCCTCAAAAAACTACAACTAGAGGTTCTGTTTGACCCAGCTATTCCTCTGCTTGGTGTCTTCCCAGAAGAATTAAAATCATCATATCACAGTGATATATGCACAATCATGTTCATAGCAACACAATTCATAGTAGCTAAGTCTTGGAGACAACTTAAATGCCCAACAACTAATGAATGGCTAAAGAAGATGTGGTTTTTTTGCACAATGGAGTAAAACTCTGCCATAAAAAGGATAAACTGGAGACATTTGTAGGTAAATGGGTGCACCTTGAGAACATACTATTACGTGAAATAAATCAGACACTCATCAGTGCACATCGAGTTGTTTCTCTGGTATGAGAAACCATAAGTGTAAATAAGGACAAAGACGTATAATAGATATTACGTAAGAAAAAAATATTCAAAAGAGAGGAGAACTAGATAGGGAGAAGGGGGAAAAGAAGGAAGGGGAAAAAGGAAAGAAAGGAGAAAGGGAAAAAATGTAAATAAACCTGCTGCAAATAGGGAAGGGTAGGAGAATGGAAGGGAGGGGAAGGGAAGAGGGGGGAAAACCAAGATATATCATATACAGGTACAAAATAACCATGTTGAATATGATCATTAGGTATACAATGTACCAATACATGTTCTTGGTAAAAAAAAAAAAAAAAAAAAAGAATCAGCTGCAGCTACTGCAGCTAATTTCACCATAAGGTGTTAAGTTTTTCTTTCTGAGCAGCCTGTTGAAGAAACCTGATTGTCACTTCTTGGTGCCAGAAATTACTTTATGCTAGCTATTAGCTTGTGAGTAGATGTTCAGTGACCTCAGCACATGTGATAAAATTCCTCTTGGTTTCAGTGGTTGGCACAGATTTCCTGTATGTGAATAAACTTAGTAAACTTCATGTAGCATTTCATTTAAAAGTAAGATAAAAATCGACTTCTGAGATAATTACGATGAATAATCCTTTTTTTTTCTGATTGATCCTTCATTTCGCAGAGCAAAGCCTCATGTTTAGGACAATTAGTGGCACCAAACTTGACTCCCTGATCGTTCCATACAGATGATTTCTGAGGAAACAGCTCACTTTTTCTTGTGGAGGAACTTCCATCCGTGAAATACAACTTCACTAAAAGTAGGTCTACTTCTATCTAATGTCAGTGTGGTTGATGTAGATCAGTCTGCCCTTTCATATGAGCAGAACGATGGTATGACGTGGCTTAGGAAGAATGGTAACTCAGTGAGATTTCACTATGTTGCTGTGTCACTTTTAGGAATTTTAAATCCTACTCTCTAAAAACAGATAATTATTCTTTTATTAATTATTAAATGATAGCATTGTGCTTGGTTTACTTTTCCCTCTTTTCAGGAGCCTCTTTTCCTCTCCCTGCCTTTATCTGAGTTCTAAAAGCATCAAACTGTATTAGTGGACTTCTAATCCTGTTTCACTTACCATTTGACCTATGATGTAGTACAGCTGCCAGTGACTAACATGTTGCTTGTCATTTTTCCATGGATGTTTTATTTTAAACAAAAGATCACAATGCTTTCAGTAGAATGGGGGTGGAGTGCAGTGGAAGAGAAGGAAGACATTATTTTATTTATTTATTAATTTATTAATTTATTTATCATTTATTTATTTTTAAATTGTATTTCCAAGAGCATGTATTGGTACATTGTATACATAGTGATCACATTCATTGTAGTTAATTTGTACTTATACATTATACATCTTGGTTTCCCGCCTTCATCCCCTCCCCTCCCTCCCACCCCCTGTCTGTTTCACTTCCCCTCTCTTCCCTATTTACAGTAGCTTTATTTACGTTTCCCTCCTTTTCCCTTTTTTCTTTTCCCTTTCCTTTTTCCCCCTCCTGCTTTTCTAATTCTTCTCCATATTGAATATTATCTTTCTTTTATTTAGTGTTTACTATACTGTTTTGTCTTTATTTATGCTTACAGTTTCTCATACCAGAGAAACAATTCGATGTGTACTCATGTATGTCTGATTTATTTCACTTAAGAGTATGTTGTCAAGGTATATCCATTTACTGGCTGTGAGGAAAAAGGAATCCTCCTCCACTGTTGGTGGGAATGTATGCTGGTCCAACCGCTGTGGAAATCAATGTGGAGATTCCTCAAAAAAACTACACCTAGGTGTTCCATTTGACCCAGCTATTCCTCTGCTTGGTATCTTCCCAGAAGAATTAAAAACATTGTACCACTGTGATATATGTACAACCATGTTTATAGCAACACAGTTTGTAATGGCTAAGTGTTGGAAACAACCCAAATGCCCAACAACTAATGAATGACTAAAAAAGATGTGGATTTTCTACACAATGGAATACTACTCTGCCATAAAAAGACATTATTTTAGTCTTTTAGACATTATTTAGACATTATTTAGGGTTGGAAATGCAAGTCAAGTCACATGAAGGAAACCCTGCCTGAACATTGTCAAAAGGGAGAAGGGAGGCAAATCATAAATTGCTCACTAATTGTATTGTTCTTTAGGACTACAGAATTCTCAGGAAAGCCTCCTTGCAAATGACAAGGTTTTGGTTTTCCTAAACCAAAGTATTTTCTTTTAAACGTATTTTTGACCTATTTAAAAAACTACAATTGCTAGTGCTTTATTTTTATCTCCATGTTACACCAATATAGGTATGATGAACGCCACACAGAGAAGTTTGATCTTGAAGATCATAAGACTGGACTCCAGAGCTTTTGCAGGGTCCGTTAGTCCCTTTTGGCTTTTGTTGTTCAACAAGCTGGGTGCTAAGGAAAGTAGGATAAATAGATCACTTTCTCCAGAGGCTTTTAACATACATTAAATAATAAACAAATAAAACTCATATAGAGCGCTTCATTTAAAGCAGAAAAATAACAAATGCTCATTTATTTTATTTTGAATCACCTTTAAGCTAATTTTTTGAATCAACCTCCTTTTCTTTTTGTACTTTTGTATTTTTTCCTAGCTTCCTTTACTTGGGCCTCCTTTCTTTTTTTCTTTTCTCATCTGTAATTTCTAGAGTCTTGAAAGCAATTACTTCTTGAAGGAAGTTTTCATGGATACTAAGTGCTACCTAATGGAACCCATAAGCATGGAGTCTGCTAGCATTTAGAGTGGTATAATACATATGCCAGATTGAATCAAGTGGGAGAGAAGGTTAATCATTCTTTTGAATTGGCAGTGTGGCTGGAGGTGGATTAATATGCTTTTTGAATCCCTCTTGTGTTGTAAAGCTCCTCGATCACAATCCCTGTGTTCATGGTTTAGGTTTGAATTAAAGGTGTCTCCTGTGGTCTGCTGGACTAAGTTCCTTAATCTCTCTGGCTATATTAGGTGATAGATTTTTCATTTCAATATATAATCTATTTGAAAGGCAGTGTTGACTAAAACTGACTCTAATGTGAGCACCCAGAGAAAGGAAGAATCTCTCTCCTGATGAAAGAATCTTTTTATCACACTAAATACAGTTCTTGTCCTATGTCGTGCAGGGACATTAAATAAAATAGGATGTACTGGTGTGCTGTGGTGCACAGGTTACTCCTGCCCTGTCAGCTCACTGGCAGAGTAGGCTTTGAACAGATACCAAAGAACAAAATGTGAAATTGGCACCAGCCTGCCTCTCACTGCACAGGAAATCTCCATTTAAATTTGACAACCAGAACATTGTACAATTTGAAATTCTTGTCATCTGGTTTTCTTTAGTTTCTTTTAGAATGAAGGCTTTGAGAAGCTTGTTTGAAAATCTAGACTTCTGATTGTAAGGCTTAAGCAGATTTTTCCAGGAGTCATCGGTCAGCAAATACTGACCAAAGCTCACCGTCCTGCCAGGTGCCATGGCAGGAAGCCACTGACAGCTCAGATAGTGGCCCTTCTCTCTCACCATATTTATGAGAAGAGCTTTCCAGTACTTTTTAAAATGAGCAAGAGCTCAAGTAAAGGTATGACTTTGATTTGAGTCTATCTTAAACATATCTGTCTCGGTCGATCCCTTCCATTCTCAGAATTGTTTTGCTCCAAGTGCTAATTGTGACATGGAACCAAATCTTGTCATTTGGGCCATTTAATATTTCATCGTAGCTCACCTAACCTCTTTCATGGTCCAATAAGAAGCTAGAATAAGGCAATGGAACTTAC
This sequence comes from Hystrix cristata, assembly GCA_004026905.1. Taxonomy (NCBI): domain Eukaryota; kingdom Metazoa; phylum Chordata; class Mammalia; order Rodentia; family Hystricidae; genus Hystrix; species Hystrix cristata. The sequence continues at coordinate 22,203 of PVJO010006229.1, read as the reverse complement.
TTAGACTGAGCACAGATAACAATTTCCAGATATGGGTAAGCATAGATAATGATATAAATGCTATTGAAGATGAAGGACAAGAGTGGCAAAGGTGGTCCTAAATAGGTAACATAAAACAGAGAGGAATTACTTAAAACATGCATGTAAACCTGGCTCAATGAAGAATGGAGAACTACTTCAAGTTTTCTAATAGGTGAGAGATTTCAAAACAAACAAAAAAAGACCACCCCAGCAGTTGACTGTATATATAAAGTCCAATGAGAGCATTAATTTCATATGATACTAACTTCGGTGTTTTGAGGGCACATTCCTTAATATTAGAAGTTTTTAGGAAAGAAAGGATAATTTGAAGTCACTTAAAATTAAGGAATCACAAAATATCAAACATGGAAGTTATCTTTATTCATTTATCTGATATTTGTTGAGGACCTACTATGTAGCATACACTATATTTATGCTGGAGGTATCAAGATGAATATGTAAAGCCTAAAGGAACTCCAAAGATAATAAGACTTGGAATAATAATCCATTAAAATCCAACAGGAATATGCCACTTAATAGGTCATAAAATCATAACTTTACAAAACACAGGAGAAATCACAAAACCCTCCTTGGGGATATACATAGATCAGGGCATTAAAATTTAATTTTTAAATTGGGTTTGAATGTGAGTAGAAATTTTCTGGTGGAAGAAGGTCAGGGCCACTCCAGTCAGAAGGAACACCCTGGAGGTGAGAAGATTACAGCAAAAGATTACAATTTTTTTTTTTTACTATAGCATATGTATTAGTTATTCTTTTAGAGTCAATGGTTTTCAAGAGAGCAGATTTAATACAGAACATTTACAAGTTACAACACTCACCCATAAACCAAATGCAGGAAGAGTGCAGAACGTCTACCTATGCACTGGAGACCTGAGAGATCCAATCAAGGGCTGGGAGCCCACAGCAATGTCTCATGTACATCTGTTTGCACTGAAAGGCTGAAGAAATCTATACTGGAGCCAAGATAGTATGCTTGCAGTGGAGATGAAGACCAGATCTCCCCCAAAGCAAACAGCAGCTATCTCTGACGACAGCAAGGCTCAAGCTCCTTCTGCAACAAGAAAAGCCGAGGCCCCTTCGGGCGAACCAGCTGGAACAGAGCTTCTCCTGCAAAAAAGTCAGCTACTATCTTCTGCTCCCGTTCTCCTTATGTTGTGTTGGCAACAATCCTCAGGTAGATCTTCTATGTCCAGAACCACACCAACTCAGTCCAGCTGGGCGTTTCTGCTCAAGTTGACCATATCAGTCCACCACAGCATAGGTATACAATCCTGGTACAAAGAGAAACATAAAGGATATTGTATTTCCTATGAAGAAGGATTTTTTTTTAAATAGGTTGCTTTTAAACAAATATTTTTAAAAATAGAGGCAGTTGAGTAAGGCTTAAAAGAACACAAAAGCAGATTTGTACTGAGATTATAGTTTATTGGTCAGCTTTTCTGTATTTCATTCTCCTGGTTAGATACTATTATAGTTCCTCAACATTTATTTTCCCTAAATAAGGCCATCTGATGAAAATGTGCGATCCTTTCATTTAGAAACTTTTGACTTAAAACTTTTTTCTCTTTAAAATGCAAAATCTAATCATTATGAAGTTTGACTGCCTGAAGTATCTGCTAATATTCATTGTTTGACATCATAGTGCTAATGTGTGATGTTTTCTATAATTTTGTAAAATAGAATGATTGCTCATTTATCTTCAACATTCCTATAACTAGGTCTGTGGACTAATTTTTGGCTCTGTATAAAAATCCCCCAAGTAATTTCTAAGCTTAACATCACAGATTCTGATTTTTCAGGTATACACAGATATCCAGGGATACAGTATATTCAATATGATAACCAGGTGATTATAATTTAGAAACCATAATTCAACCAATTGCATGAGTGCATGAGGATTATGGCTACTGTGGGTGGGAATTGAGAAAACATTACTCATAATTCAGATCCTCCAGATAAATAAAACTTCTGAAGTTCAGAATAGGGCTCAGAGTCCCTATTTAAGTTATTTTTATTTATCTACACATTCATTCATTCACTTATTTAACAAATGTTTTCTGGAAGTCTAATATGTTCCAGATATGGCACTAAATTGTGGGGCATGGGAATGAGTAAGGTAACATGTTTGCCATTAACGATTACATTGTGTATAAAAAACAGGCAAGGAAAGAATAACAATTGAGTATGGTTAGTATTATGTATGCAGAAAAGTGATAGGCATTCCTAGTAAGTGCAGAAAGAGCAGGGATCATCTACAGTCCACCAGATCTCAGCCAACTACTCTAACCTCATCTGGTGCTTGTGTCATTACTTATCATTTCCGTCCATAACTTCTAGCAACAGTCAGTAGTCTCCAGTTGCTCAATGATCTCTATTGCTCTCGAACTTTTCTCTGGTTATTTATGCCATTAACCTGGGGCATTCTTTCGTTATTCAATTTTTAGCTAATTCATCTTTATCATTTAAGTTCCAAAATAAGCACTCCACCTTTGGCTTTTTATGACTGCCGTTGTAAGTAAATTCCTTTGGGATGTTTATATAAAGCCTGGCCAATTACCCACAAGACCTCCAGTTATACTTGGTAGTTTCTTTGCCCTAGAAGGCAGCAAACTCCTTGTGAACAATATCCTTAGTTACCTTACTTTCCACTGTAGGGTCATGCACCATCAGATCTGTTTTAGGTACTCAATAAATATTTTATTAAAAGATTAAGGTACATCTGTCACTTAAGAGACTGATTTATGTCCCATAGATAAGAGGAAATGTGGATTAGAACTAAGTAGTGACAATAGGATTGAATAAAAGTACACAATGTTAGCAGATATTAAAAGGTTAAGCTAAATAATATTTTAATTGTATTTTAAGTAATATTTTTCTTGTTTAGATAAGAGGTGATTAGACAGAATTCAGAGTTCTTAATATTTTCTCAGTATCAAATTGGAACAAATACATAAATGGGGAGTGTAAATGAAGTTAGGGTTAAGGTTGATGTTAGGATTAGAGACTGAATCTATCTCTAGGAACATATGGCATATGCCAGGCAACTGAAAAACCAGACACATGTTAAATGATATATAAAGAAACTAGTGTAAGAAAGAGACGATGTAAGAGATAAGGAAAAGACCATCTAGTTGTTATATCAAGAGTTTGAGAGTGATTGAGAAACATCTGAAGAAAAAAAAAATAAAAGTATGTGGTACGCCAACAGAAAATGTGAGATTGCCATAGATTTGTAGAAAATAAAAGTAGTTTTAAAGAAATACTATTTAAATGAAGTCAATTGTTTCTAAAAGGTGAAAGTACCCAACTTATTTGATGACTAACCTTGTCAATAAAAATAGAACCATTTTTGTACAGTTGTAAGACTAGATGAAATATTAATTGTACAATAGGAGGAAAGTTTGATTTTACTTCTAAATAGTGCCAATTAAAGAGTATAGAGAGTATATCAAGGAAAGGAATAATGAAAGAAAAGGCTGTTCTTATTTTAAATGAAGGAGATTAGGACAATTTCTACACTGCGGGGAAGTAGTAGTGAGAGTCTGAAGATCTTAAAACAATGTTATGGAATGAATTGGTAATTAAGGTCAAATGAAGTTATAGGGGTGGGGTCCAAATTGAGTAGGGCAGTGTGCATTGTGCATGTCAGAGGGAGACACCTACAAGCACTCCCCCTCTGTGCACGTGCACACACACACACATGCATGCACACACACAACACGCACATACAGAAAAACTGTGTGAAGACATGGTGAGAAGGTGTCCATCTACAGGTTTGGTAGGGAAATCATACCACAAATAAACCCTTTGGCACCTTCATCTCAGGTTTCTATCCTCCTGAATTGTGAGAAAAGGAGTTTCAATTGTTTAAGTCATTCAGTCTGTGGTATTTTGTTAAGGAAGTTTGAGCAGGTTAATACAGATATCCATGTTCACTGGAATAAGATTATGAGCCAAAATGACATCTTAAGCAAAAGTATGTCAGCATTGGTGGCATTCATAATTTGACACATTTTTGTCAGAGAGACAAGCAAAAGCAGCAGTCACATTATGGTCCTATAAATGAACTTTCTATTATTTTGTCCTTATAAAACTGAGAAGGCATTTTAGGGGGCAGGGGTGCATCTTGGGAGAAACATGGTAGAGTTTTCTCTCTTTGAAATAACATCATGGCTGGCAGCCGCTGACAGGCACATCACTAAAACACGGTCTGCACAACAGCCACAGGAGATCATCTGCACAATGCTGTTGGCATTGTGAAAGGGCCTTAGGTAAGTATAATCCAATATTTCAAAATTCATTCGAATGCTAATTTTATTCATTCACCATGTGCTTTACTAGTATTTTCTTTTGTTGTTGTTTTAAATGGGGACTCCAGATTTCCATTTTAACATTTGTATTATGAGAAGCGAGTTGTATGGGAGGGGTGGAAAAGTGGTTGAAGAAAGAATTAAAATGTGTTATGTACCAACTCCTTACTATGAATAGAATCATTATGTCTTGCAAACATGTATTAATAAAACTAAAAGTTAAAAATTTTAAAAACCAGGGGCTGGGAATTTAGCTCAGTGGTTAGAGTGCTTGCCTAGCAAGCGCAAGGACCTGAGCAATCCTGGCACCAAAAAAAAAAAAAAAAAAAAAAATTAAAAACCAAACCTTAAAAATTTAGTTACTTATGTATTTATTTTAATGGTACATTTTTGTATAGTTTTGAATCATTTTAGTTCCTCAAAAATAATATTTTAAATGATAATTAAAAAGTATGATGTTAAAATTTATATTTCCTATGGCTGATACTTTGCTTAAATAAATTTTACCTAAAAACGTTCTCGGGATTCCAAAAAGACTTTGGTTTCTTACATTCTTAATATCATTAACAAAATGACCAAATAACCTGTAACCTTTTTCCCACGTTAGATTCCTCTTAGAGTAAACTCAACATTTTAAGAAATGTAATAGATTTGTATTATACCTAGAGACTTCCTCAAATTTTCTCATTTTCAGTCATACTTTATTCTAGAGAAAGTGCATTTTTTTAGAATCTTCCTTTCCTCAAAAGAAAAGGTTCTTTTCTCCTTGAGTATTTTTTTCTACTAGATGTTTAGTGCCCCCAGGCTGACCCACCCAAGGTCCCCATTATTAACATCTGTGTTCTATCTACTGTTTCTATCTACTGGGGGATTCTTTTTATACTTAACCGGCTTGCCATACTACTTTCATGTAGTTTCCTCTTTTTCTTCTCTGTCCTAAGATCTTCCTGCTCTGTTCTTTGCTTTTTCCCGAAGTCTCCGGTCACCACTTCATGAGGCCTGGTTAGTATACACAGTGGTGCTGAAGAGAAAAAGGGAAACTGCTGATGGTGGATATGTCCTTCAGAGAATTTCTCTTTCCATGTAAATACTGCTTTCTCTTGGAAAGTATTCCTTCTTTCCTCTTTAGATCTTAAAAACATATTCCATGACGCCTGTCATTTAAACCTGCTCCTGGGACAGATTATAAACTATAAAAGCTCCAGGAAGAAAATTTGAAATACAAGGTAATGTGTAGTAGAAAGGCACAATGCAAGTGGCAGAACTCCAAGGGGGTTTGAATGTTCAGTAAAACACACCAAAGATTGCTTCTTTTTAGCATGTCTTTTGATTTTAAAATTCATTCCTTATCTCTCCCCTAATAACACATTTTGAAAAGAAATTGTACTGCTTATTGGTTTGGACTAAGGTGGACAGAGACGTGAGAACAGGCCTGACCACAATATTCTTGTGATTTCAATCATGGCTGAAATGCAAAAGAAGGTCGAATACAGAAAAAGCAACACTGTATACATAATGAGAAGCCACACTATTTGCTTCCTATCAAATTCCCTGCAAGCTGCAAGTACTACTTTTATAAGGAAAGACTTCAAAACTAATGTTCTTTTTTCAGTGTTTGCTACTATTACATCTGTCAGTTTGTAAAAATACAAAAGATGATTGGAGTTGAATAGAATAGAAAAATACTCATTACACAAAACGAAGAAACAAACTTGGTAATCAAAAGATAACTTTTCTTTTAACTTGCATCTAAATTGGAATACATGGATATTTGTGGCATGGTATATTGACAATATATGCTTGGAAATTGCAAGACTTGCATTTAATTTCTGATTTAGCTGGAACAAGTGGTGTAATCTGAGTCTCAATTTTTATATCTGAAAAACAAGATTATTATACAGAGTTTATATAAATTTATAGAAAAGGATATAATTATTTATGGTACACTACATTCGGCTAATGAAACAGTTGTTCTTTTAATATTTTTGTGGGCCTAATATCTGGGAACTTGGGACTATTAAAATCAGAAATTAAAGTAATAATTGCTAGACAATATATCTCTACTGTATCCAAAAATGTTTTTCCGGGTAAATAAATATAGATTTGTTAGAAAATTTTAATCTTTTCTGGAAGAACAGAAAAAATTACTATACAAGAAAATAGTGATGGGCTGGGGATTTAGCTCAGTGGTTAGAGTGCTTTCCTAGCAAACACAAGAGCCTGAGTTCAATCCCCAGCACCAAAAAACAAAACAAAACAAAAGAAAATAGTGACAAATATTTTTTTATTGGCTTCTTATATTGTCATTAATACCATCCTACAATTTGAAATTTGTCTAAAGAGTTTAGGTATATTTATGGATGAATTAAAGGTGAAAGCCAAAAATAATGAAACTACAGAATATGAAAAATACTGTAAAGTAGTGCAGTGATTGTTTATTTCGATATTTTCAGCAAGGAAAGTAATCATTACACCATTTAAGATGAAGAACAGCTAATTTAAAAGTAATTGCAAATGTGGATACATATGATAAATATTTGCTCTGTATGAGTAATGGGAAATGTGAGAAAATGATCTTCCCATTTATGAGGTTAGAATTGGCCCAAAGAGTATTAGTAATTCTGAAAAGCCACTCACAAGGGAAATAAGAAATCTCAATAGAGTTAAATAAAGAAATTTAAACATTTATGATAAAAATAACTACTAAATGAGACAAACAATATAAACATCAGAACAGCTAGCTGTACAAGGAACATATAAATGATCCACAATGTAAGAATATTTCTCATAAAAACGCAAAATGAATCCATTTCAATGACAAAACAAAATAAGCAACAACTGAAATTACATAAATTTTAATCATACAAAGGAAAGGCACATTATATATATTATATATATCTGGAAATGACATAATATTCTTGAACATAAAACTATGTAGACATAGAAAAAGAGCCCTGTTATGTTTGGTTTGTAAGAAGTTATGCAAATAAATTTTATAGCATTTGTTATTTGTTTAAAAAATGAGGCTGAATTTATAAAATGACTGATTGCAAGACAGAGAAGCCATTTCTTCCACAGTCATTCTAATTTTTAAAAACCTATTATGTCTGGATATTGCACAAAATTTGATTGTCAATAGATGCTTATACATACAAAGTCCTGAAAATCAGATCCTGTTCCTAAGCAGCTGCCCTTTTCAAAGGACAAAGCTTGACCAAGAGAAGTTTGCAATTTAACATAGAAATCTGTTTCAAAGTATAAGGAAAGAATGCCAGTAAACATGATTGAAGTAGTATTTAGACCTCTTTTATTCAGGGGATTTTGATCTGCAGGGCCTAGAAAAGAGATTGCCAAAAGCCTTATTCTGCCTTCTTCTATCCCAAAGGCCGAAATTTAATTTTGAATATTATTCATGTTAAATTGAGGAACTGGAAGTGGGGATGAGAAAGGGAACAGAGACAGAGTAAGCTGGATATTTGCCTCTTTGCCCACATAGAAGTAGGAGACCAAGCCTCCTTAAGTCTCTACTTTTCTAGGAATTTTAGGAATTGCAAAAGGCAGGCACTAGCTATATGGTTTAGATAAATGATCTTAGCCTAGATCAAATATAATTCTTCCTTTATAGAGTGAAGCAAGAAAGGGGTCAGAAAGGAAACTGAGTGCCTCTGACCAGTCAAGAGGTGAATTTGTTATTTTTATTTACAAATGTGGATACTGAAATAATTTTATGATTTCCACTTGACAATCTATTGTGAAAAATCTCCACACAAATATTTATTTTTATGTTCTAATTCAGGACTTTCATCCATATTCAAAATTTATTTATTTTTTATTTTTTTTTATATTCAAAATTTAAAAATAAATATTATCCTCACTTGTGGAGACAGAATATATTGAGAAAAATAGAAATTCTTAGAGGTTTTATTCAACACATATTTATAGAATATCTACAATGTATCGGACACAGTTTTAGGCCTGGTGTGATATTGGGGATAGTTCTCCATGGGGCTTTTCTAAATATTTTGAAAAATGTTTATAAATGTTTTGCAAGATACTGACAGATTTTGTTTCAGACTATCTTTTCAAAAATATGTCTATAATAAATTGCTTTAGAGGGTAAATAATGCATCCCTCCATATCAAAGAGGGTTGTTGTTTAATAAAGTAATATTTTCTTCAGGGCAAAGGGCATGTTAGCTTGCAGCCCATTATATCATTTGATTTCTTAATTTTAGGATTTCTGACCCTTAATATTAACTCATTGTGTCAATCTATTTTTTTCTTACTATATCAAAACGCCAGGGTTAGACATCTTTATAAAGAAAACAGACTTATTTTGGCTCACGTTTGTGGTCCAGAAACAAGCAGCTGCATTTGGTAATGGCTTTCTTGCTCTCAGTCTCAAGGAAGTGCAAGGTATCACATGATAACAGGCAGGAAGTGCACTTATGTCTCTGTCTCTTCTGGTCTCTCTTTCTCTTCCTATAAAACCAACAGTATTCAGTTTTGGGGGCTCCACCTTGATGACCTTATGTGATATACATCACCTCCCAAAAGCTCTACCTATGAACATCAGAGTCAAATTAAGTTTTCCCTTTCTTAATACCTCACAGTGTAGATTAAATTTTAACATTTGAAATCTTTGGAAAGAGGGACTATATCCAAACCATAGCACTTATGCTATACATACCATCCACCAGGATCTCATTGCATTGTTCCTGTGGGACTTGAGGGGCAAAGGGAATTGATGTGAAATGAGTGCATGCCTCTTTCTGTGCAGTGAGTAATGTGGTCCATTGTTTGTGAACACAGACTCTTGTCTTCTGCCAGTATCTGAAACTGCTATCAGCTAACTTGGTAGGTAGCAGTTAAGGTAAACTCTCAGATCCGTCACAATTCCTGGAAGTTGAAGAGTGAACAGAATAGGCATATTCCTGTGCCTATAATTTAAATTCTCCTTGGAAGTGGACAATAGTCAATTAATTAGTGATTTTATTTTGAATGAGAATTTGAAAAATTGCTGTGATAACCACCATGAAAAAATAAAGTAGCAGGAGTTTGACATATGGAATGCAGAGTAAAGATCAGAGTCCTGCAACAATTTAAAGAATGATTATTCAAGAAAAATGGTTGAATCTTGATAAGGACAGCAAGTCTTTTCCAGATTTAATTTGCCATTACTCCCTAGCTCTGTGGTATCCTTGAAAGCCAGTAACCTTACAACCACTCTTCTGGAAAGCCAACAATGTAGCTGCCAATGGAAAAAACAGAGTAAGTCTGAAACTCCCCCAAAGCCTGCTACTCTAGGAATTGTTACTATTTGACTATCTTGGCAAGTTTATGAAAAGCTCCTTGCTTAAACTTGTCTTCATTTGACCTGCCAAAGAGATCTTCCTCTGTATGTAAAAGCTTACGCACAGGGTAATATTCAAAAAACCTATGGCAATGGCTTAACAGCAATTTGTAATTTATCAACATTACCAGTTTGGGTTCCTAAGAGGTTAATCAAAAAACTTGAAAGGAAAAACTAGAGAATAAGATATCAACAGTCTTCATCCCAATACCATGCTGTTTTTATCACAAAAGCTTTATAATACAATTTCAAGTCGGGGACTGTGATGCCCCCTGCCTTATTCCTGTTGCCCAGAATTGTTTTTGCTATTCTTGGTCTCTTCTGGTTCCAGATAAATTTCATGATTTCCTTTTCTAATTCTGTGAAGTATGTTATTGGAATTTTGATTGGAATTGCATTAAATCTGTATAGTAATTTAGGAAGTATGGC
>PVJO010006229.1:0-11968 GCA_004026905.1 Hystrix cristata | reverse complement strand
GAGCTCTTTTACTTGTTTTGTTAGATAGATTCCTAAGTATTTCATTTTTTTGATGCAATTGGGAAAGGAATAACTTCTGTTATTCCTTTCTCAGTGAGTTTGTTATTGGTATATAGGAATGCTATTGACTTTTAGGTGTTAACTTTGTATCCAGCTATGCAACTGAATTTAGTTATTAAATCAAGAAGTTTTTTGGTGGAATTCTTGGGGTCTTCTATGTAGAGTATCATGTCATCTGCAAATAATGATAGTTTAACTTCTTCCTTTCCTATCTTTATCCCTTTTATTTCTTTCTCTTGCCTGATTGCACTAGCTAATGTTTCTAGAACTTCTTGAGAACATACTATTAAGTGAAATAAATCAGACACTTATTAGTACACATTGAATTGTTTCTCTGATATGAGAAACCATAAGTGTAAATAAGGACAAAGGGGTAGAATGGATATTATGTTTAAAAAAAAAGAGATAGTATTCAAAAGAGAGGAGAACTAGATAGGGAGGGGGGAATAAGGAAGAAGGTTAAAAGAAAAGTAAGATGAAAGGGAAAAAAATGGAAAAGTGTAAATAAACTTGTTGCAAATAGAGAGGCATGGGTGAATGGAAGGGTGGGGAGGGGAAGAGGGGGGAAAGCCAAGATACATCATGTACAGGTACAAAATAACCATGCTGATTATGATCATTATGTATACAATGTACCAATACATGTTCTTGGTAAAAAAAAAAGTCAACAGTACTTTAAAACCTCCAATCAATTTATGTGAAATTAGAAGGCTACATATATTTCCATTCCTTCCCTTTCCCCTTTCTTTCCTTTTTCCTTTTCTTATTTTCCCACTTCTACCTTTCTAGTTCTCTTCTCTTTTGAATATTATCTTCCTTTTATATAATATCTATTATACCTCTTTGTCCTTATTTACACTTATGGTTTCTCATACCAGAGACACAATTTGATGTGTACTCATAAGTGTCTGATTTATTTCACTTAAGAGTATGTACTCAAGGTACATCCATTTACCTACAAATGTCTCTAGTTTATCCTTTTTATGACAGAGTAGTACTCCATTGTATAGAAAAACTACATCTTCTTTAGCCATTCATCAGTGGTTGGGCATTTAGATTATTTCCAAGACTTAGCTATTACAAATTGTGTTGCTATAAACATTGCTGTGCATATATCACTGTGGTATGATGATTTTAATTCTTCTGGGAAGATGCCCAGTAGAGGAATAGCTCGGTCAAATGGAACCTCTAGTTTTGAGGAATCTCCACACTGATTTCTACAGTGGCTGGACCAGCCTACATTCCCACCAACAGTGGAGGAGGGTTCCCTTTTCCCTAAAGCCCCGCCAGAATTTGTTAGTGGTTGATTTTTAAAATTTATAATTTTAACACAAATTATGAAGACATGTAACATTACAAGCAAATATTGTGGACACATAGGAAATAAGTAGTAAGTGAAAGCAGCTATCATAAATGTTTTAAAATATCAAAGGAAATCATATTGAAATAACTCAAAGAATGAGAACAATATTAGAGGAAAGAACTAGAACAATGCATGATCAAATAGAGCCTTCTCTAGTCTTCCTGTCTCACATGAGGAGGTGATAATTGAGAAACCCTAGCAAATGTCATAGTTCAGGAGCACAGAATCACCAAAACACTGAATTAACCATAGGACTGTTGAACAATTGCCTTCTTATGCCTCACTACTACACTGATAAGGCTTCTGTGTAATAAGTCAGGTTTACAAGTGAATGAACTACGTATCTCATGCCTTCTTTATAAAGAAGACTTTGGGGAAATCAAAGGTGACAAAAACAATATACAAGCCAAACCAAAAAATAACAGAATAACCAAAAAATCTGAAGAACAACAGAAACAAAGTTTTTTCCTCTGATAACTACAAATTTAGCAAATAGTAAACACAACATAAACTCCTAACCAGGTAAACATATGACTTTACATTGACACTTTTTTAAATTTCACCTCATTTTACTCAGCATATTATGTCTAGATTTTCACAAAAAAATTACAAAATATATTGAAAGTCAAAAAGCTCAGAATAATTAGACACAGCAAGCATTAGAAACTGACTCAGACATGGCATATACATTGCAATTAAACTGGGAATTTAATACAATTGTGATTGACATGTTAATGGAAAAAGAAGACATCGGGCAACAACAGATGTATGTTGTAAGCAAAGAAGTGGGCATTCTAAGGAAAAATTTGAATAGAAATACTCGAAATAAAAAACACTTTACCAGAAATGAAGACTGCCTTTATTGAACTCAGCAATAGGCTAGACATGGCAGAAGAAAATTAATGAATTTGAAGAAATATTACTTATAAACTTTCAAAATTTAAATCCAAAGGGAAAAGAATGAAAAGAACAGAAACTATGGGATATTACATGAGATATAAGACACGTATAATGGAAATAGCAAAGGTGGAAACAATTGAACAGAATAGGAAATATTTGAAATAATAATGACAGAATTTTCCAAAATTAATGGTAGACAATAAGCCACAGATCTAGAAATTTAGAGAAGAGAAAGCAGAACAGAATTTACACCCTGTCATGTCCCATTTAAACTGCATAAAATTAACAGAGGAAATCTTGAAGGGAGACAAGGAAATTACACACATTTTACTTACTGACTGTCAAGGGTAAGAATTATACTGTACTTACAGGCAACGTTCAGGATTTAGTATGAGTTGTGCTTCTGTAAACGTGGATATATATGTATCACTGTAATATGATGTCTATCTCCTATTATATCTATCTCTTATTGTGTTTTTTAGTTTATGTATTTTGGGTTTCTTATATAAGAGAAGCCATGATACTGAAAATAGCATATCTGACTTATTTCACCTAACATTATGCTCTCAAGTTGCATTCATCTTGTTACAAATGACTCAAATGCATCCATCTTTATGGTAGAGTAGTACTTCTTTATGTATAAATACCACATTTTCTTTTTCCATTCATCTGTTGATGGCCTTACAGGCCGATAAATACATTAAAATATTCAATATTCCTTGTCATAGAGAAATACAAATTAAAACAATATTGAGATTTATATCACTTCAAACAAAATCTTTCAGGATCTGATTTCATCAGATATACCCCATACCCAGTGGTAAAGGCTTCTCTCCCAGCTATTTTCTTTAATATTTACACCAACTGCACCTACCCATTCTCAACCCAACAGGTTTCACTTCTCTGTTAACCTACAAAATTATTCAAAAAAACTGATCATATGCTACCTGAAAACTCCGTGAGGCTCTGTATGGTACGTAGTGCCATTCTTTTTCAGATTTTTGAATATGTGTGACTATTAATATGGTCTGACTCATCTATCAAGGGTCATGATGCCATGTTGTTGTCCATATCATATAGTTAGGAGAGGTGTCCTTCCTTTACCAATGGAATAAATGAGAGGTAGTCTGAACAATCACTATGTTTTAATGTTTTTTTCTACCACAAGCATTGTATGCCTGCCTCATAGTGTATTTTCAATATGGCACTTAGCTTGTAGAAACATAAATGATATTTAAAAATCCTCTGGTGTAACCCACTCAGTGGCTTCCCACACGGAGTGCAATTTAGGTGAAAGGCAAGAGTATAACATCTTTACAGAGGCCAAAGCTCTATGCAGTTTAGCAATAGTGTTTTGCTTTGACACCCGCCTCCACCTCACTCTTTCTTTTGTTCAGTCTGATCTAGATACACTTGCCCTCTGCTTTTCCTTTGTTCTATGCTTCTACTAAGTGGCACACCAATGATGGGGTAGGAAAAGAAGTCTACCTGGCTCAATAGAAACCATAGCAATTGTTCAGAACTGAGACCACCTTGGAATTTTTCTCCAGGGAGTAGTATTTTATCACTGGTACTGTTTACTATTGTCAGAGCAACGTGATGATAAAATTTTAATTCATTTAATTCGTGTTTTTAGATTTTCCTATATATGACACCTTATTGCCAGCATCTCTTAGTGGATCAAGCCCAGTGACCATTGCCTCCACTGGTATATATGCTTCTGTTTCCACTTTAGTTTGTTTGTACTGGTTCTTCTCTGCCTTAAATGTTTTTTCCCCTGAGTCTCACATGACTTGTATTTGCATTATCTTTAACCTATTTCAAAATGGCATTGTTTCTGTCCTCCATGTGACGATTGACTTTAAATTGGAAAGAGTAAAAAGTCAGAAGAAAATTTTTGTAATTTTTAAAAATATTACAATCCAATTTCATTTCAGACTACCAGCTAATTTTATAGGTACTGCTCAGAAATCATAAAAAGCAGGAATTTTTATAAACCATTTGAGTCAAATCTTAATGTATCAATTTAATTACATCCTCATTAGATACACAGTAACCTGAAGACCTTTAGCTTTAGAAATAAAGCTGAGAAATGAATGAAGTATGCTTTACCTCTTCTCCAGGATTTTGATGTCACTATCCATTATGAAAGTACCCAGACTATACTGGTAATAATTATAATGATAATAATTGATTGGTCAATTACCATAGAAGGTCTACTATATATGATTTATTTGATTTAATAATCTCATGAAATTGGTATTAGTATATTCCTCTTATTGATTAAAAACATGAGGCAGTACTTTGACCAAGGTCACCCAGGTGGTAAGAAATTGTCAGGATTTTAGTTTAGATCTACCTCCATTAAAAGCTCTTGTTCTAGATTAGAGAACTATGCATCCTAAGAAAGTGAATATACCATAGGAACACAAGGTAAGTGCCAATTAATAATATTAGGAAATTATTATAGAGTAAATGAGAACATATCTAAATTTAGTGTAAGGAGGAAAATATGCAGAAATCTTTTGTTCATAGATTTGGAACTAGCAGTACAGGGCTGAATAAACCTGAGACACTCTATTTATTGATGACATGACCTACAAATGTTACCCACTTGACAAGGTAGAATTACAGCTCCCGATCCAATGTTAATGTCATAAATTTAAATGCTACTGAACATTACTTGGTAACTGCAAACCAAAGGTCTGTAGTCATTTGCATGAAATGTATAAATAAGGGTTTTGACTTACATGTTGTTGTGGGCATAAATTCAGTTTACTCTTTCTAAAAGGCAGAACTTGGCTATGAACATTAAAGATGACTTGTATGGCCATGTTAATCTTTCTACCTCATATTTCAATTTTTATGGGAACTTTATTACTAAATAATATATCTCCAAGCTCTCCTTTTGTGGCTCTGCTGCCCATTACTTGCTTAAACTACACTCTGTCATTACTTATAGCAGTTTTATGCCTCATATACTGCACAGCTATGATGGCTGTCTTCCTAATAAATTCTTCATCACTTTCAATATAATCATCTGCATTGCAGCTTCATTAATATCCTTTCATTCAAAGATCCAGGTAGGCAGCATCCTGCTGAGTAAAAGGCTTTAAAAAAATTAATTAAGCCACAGGAACTTGCTCTGGGCTTTAGTCAATGTCATGAAATAATGCAGTTAGTTATATAATACTAGTGGCTTTTGAATAACAGATTAATTAGGAACATCCTTATATGGTAGAATAAATGGAGATTTGTGGAGTCATTTTCACTGCCACAATAGAATGCAGAAACTCAGTATTCAAGTTTAAACCTAGTCATGTTGCTTCAATGTGTGCAATTTTCTGAGACTGAGAAACACTATTGAGGGTCCAAAAGATTGTCTCGTGTAGCTCTTGCTAGGAAATCTCCATTTAAAATGAATCTACATACATCACCTATCTATGGCTCTATTTACTGTAATAATTGAAGATAACACTGTCAAGAGTTTACCTTGTATCCTTGATAACCTTGATTTACCTTAGTCATTGTTTGGGGCAGAATTCCTTATCATCTAAATTGCATTTGAGTTGAGGGCCAACTTTCATTTTTTCTTTTCTTCCAAGTAGTATCTTGTGTTTAGAGAGATTTCCTAGGGTCCCATAATTTAGGAGATGAATATTTTGAAATTATTGACTCTCAGTGATGGGAAGAGGTAGTTGGGAGTTACAAGGGAGATGTAAAATAATATTTAAGAGTGAACCCAAAATGGATCAATGACAAAAGAGAATTAGTATTTTTATATAAAACATATTTTATAGACAAATCACCTGTTTTACTTTCTACTTAAGAGGTGCCTTGGTAAGGAAAATCCAATGCAGATGTTGTTGGTCTGTTGTGCTATTATGAGGTAATTCTAAAATGTCTTTGTGGCAAAATTAGTCATTTTGGTAATTGTGGCATACTTACATATCAGAATAATACACAGAAATGAAAGTAAAAATACGCATCTGCTTCCAAAAATGTGGATGAAGATCAGAAGAATAATACCGACCTAAAAGACATTGGGCCAGGGAGATGGGGGTGATGGTGTCTAGGATTCTATTTACATAAAGTTTAAAAAAGGCAAGACTGAATTATTCTCCTTACTGCATCTCTGAGAAACCATTTACTTAGTTTTAACTACTATCATTTGCTGTTTTTAGAATGTCACATAAATAGAATCTCATATATTTTTGCATATCTGGCTTCTTTTCCTGACTACACTGTTTCTGAGGTTTATCCATGTTGTCACTCATGATACAGTGAAAATTGAATGTCCACATGCAGAAGATTGAAACTAGACCCTTATCTCTCACCCTGTACTAAAATCCAATCAAAGTAGAAAAAAGCTAGATATAAAAACAGAAACTTTAAAATAGGTGGATTACCCCCCCAACACAAATAATCCTTTCAAAAATGGGCAAAACATAATAGCCACTTCTCAAAAGAAGGACAAATGGCCAATTAGTACACACTCACAAAAATATTCAATGTCTTTAGCCATTAGGGAAATGCAAGTCAGAACTATTTTGAGATTGTATCTCATCCTAATCTGAATGACTATCATAAACAATATAAAAAACAATGAATGCTAGCAAGGATGCAGGAAATAGAAGACATTCTACATTGTTGGTAGGAGTGTAAACTACTTATTTCAACCACTGTTGAAATAAATATGGAGATTCCTTAAAAAATAAAAATAGAAATACTATTTAATTCACCTATACCACTTTCAGATATATTTCTGAAAGAATTAAAGACAGTATAGCATAATGATACATGCATACCTATGTTTAGAGTGGCATAATTCAGAATTACTAAACTATAGATACAACCTAGATGCTCTTCAAAGGATGAATGGATAAAGAGAACCAGCGCAGTGTAAAGAAAAATAAAACTGCTATAAATAAAATCAGTGTGGCATATATACACTGTTAAATATTATTCAGTCATCAAAAGAATAAAATTGTTATTTGTAAGAAAATGAACGGAACTGAGACTACTATGTTGAGTGAAATAAGTCAAGCTCGAAAAGTTAAATATATATTTTTTCTTATATACAACTAAGAAACAGAGAGAAAGAGGGAGGGAAAGAAGGAAGCAAAAGAAAGAAAAGGAATGAAGATGAGAGGAAACTAAAAGGTAGATTTTGGCAATGGGAAAGGAAAGCAGGAGAGGAGAGATGAATGGGAGAGGTTACTGGGATTTAAGATTATCAAGGTATGTATGGGCCAATTTCTTAAAATCAACCTCATTATTTTGTATAATTAATATGCATGCATATAATAAAATAAAAGTAAAGCATATAGATAGAAACAGGAACCAAAAGGAAGACATATTTCCTCTTTGACTTTCTTCCATTTATTCTGCAAGCAGACTATCATCACTCATATTTAAGTCATTAAGTTTATATTTAAGTCATTAAGTTTATATTTAAATCATTGAATTATTTTGGCTTTGTTATGGCTTGCATCTGGAATGTCCTCCAAAATTTCCATTTATGTGTACATTGATTGAATCATGGGGATGCTAAAGCTGACTTGCTGTTAAGAGTTGGGGCTTGGTTAGAAGAAATGGGTCACTTGGGGGAGTGCCCTGGAAGGGCATATCTCCCTCCCCTTCTCTCTCTGCTTCTTGGCCTCCTTGATATGAAAAGTTATCCTTTGTCATGCCATGTCCGTCTCTGAGCCCACTAGCTGTTAACTGAACTCACTGAAACTGTGACCCCAAATCTCTCTTCTAAGTTGTAGGTACTAGGTATTTTGTCCCAGTGATGAGAAGGTGAGCAAGACAAAGTCACTGTTTTTTAATAATGTAGGCCCTCATACCTATAAAATTATCTCTTAGAACTGCTTTTATATTGTATCACATATTCTGGTACTTTGTATTTCTGTTATGGGTTATAGGATTTAAAAATTTTCTATCTTGGTTCTTTCAATGACCTGCTGATAACTAAAGAGCATTCTATTCAATCCACGTGTTTGTGTAGTTTCTGTGGTTTCTTCTGCCATTGATTTCTACTTTCATTTCATTATGGTCTGATAGGATACATGACACTATTTCAGGTTTTTGTATTTATTGATACTTGTTTATGGCCTAAAATATAATCTATTTTGGAGGAAGATCCATGAGCTCTTGAAAAGAATGGGTATTCCTTTTTGAAATACTTTTTAGATATATGCTGTATCAATTTTATCTGTAAAGTAGTTTAATTCTGAAGCTTCTATTTTTTATTATTTGTTTGATCTATTTATTTATGAGAGTTGTTTTTTAAATTCTCCTGCTGTGAATGTATTAGAGTGTATCTGTTCTTTTATATCAAACAGTGCTTATTTTATAAAATTGGTACACCAACATATTATGTGAACATATTTACAATTAGTATCTCTTCTTGGTGAATTGTTACCTTTACCAATATGTAGTGGTCTTATTTGTCTTGTCTGACCAATTTTAGTTTGAAGTCTACTTTGCTGGAGATCAGTGTAGCTACTCCTACTTCTTTTTGTGTTTCAGTTTCTTGGAGTATCTTTTTCCATCCTTTCACTTTTAGTCTGTGTATGTATTACTAGTTAAGGTGTGTTTCTTGCAGGCAACATATGGATGAGTGTTTTGATCCATTCTTGCAAGCCTATGCCTTTTAGTTGGATAATTAAGACCATTTACTGTAAGTGTTGTAACTGAAAAGAATGTAGTAATTTCTGACACTTTGTTGTTTTTCTTGTGTTTGATTCATTTGTGATTTGCAGTCACTCATTTATTTTCCAGATGAGATTTTTTTCTTTCCTTTGTTCTTACAGTTGTGGTTGTCTTTACTTGTGTTTATGATTCCATTAAGTATTTTCTACAATGCTGTTTTAGTGGCCATGAATTTCTTTAGTTGGTACTTACCAAGGTAGGTCTTTATTTGCTCCTAAATTTGAAGGATTGCCTTGCAGGGTATATTAGTGTGAGTTGGCAATTATTTTCTTTCAGGATTTTAACTACATCATTCCAAACTTTCCTGGGCTTTAATATTCCTGTTGAAAAATCTGTTTTTTTTTTTTTGATGGGTTTGCTCTTCTAAGTGACAATTCTGTTGACAATTCTGTCTAACTGCTTTCAATATTTATTCTTTACTCTGAATTTTTGGCATTTTTGAATATGATGCATGATGGAAAAGTTTTTTCCAACACATTCTCCAGATCTGGAAATTTTCTGCACTGTTTTTGGTGAATAGATCTTGTTTGCCATTGGTCTGTATTCCCTCACCCTTTTCTAGGCCAGTGATATTAAGTTTGTTCTTTTCAATTTATCCAAGAGCTTTTGAGTAGTATGTTTATTATTTTTTATTCTTTTTTCTATATTATTGTTTAAATGTTGTAGTACATCAACTTTGTGTTCATGTGTTCGTGCACTAATAGTCTTTCTTTTTATTTGACTTTTCTATTGTCAAGACATTCATTTGAGCTGGATCTGGACTTTCCCCCATGTGGGTAGTAGGTACTGACCTGCTGTTTGACCTCTTTTTCTCCTTATTAGGACAAAACTTTCCCCTCTTCTGGGTACATGTAAGTTTCTTGTGTTGCCTATATATTTGTGTCAAATGGTTCCTGGCCAGTCCCACCATGGGAAAGATACAAGTCTTTGCCTACAGCATGAACAAGTAAGGATTTATTTTGGCTGCTCACATGTGTCTCAGCAAGTTACTTAGCTAAAATGAATTTAATTTGTTGGGTTAGAATTTCTTAAATCACACCAGCAGTATGTTATCTTGCCTTATAAAGTAATAATAGTCTGCTTCCTGCTTTCTCTGAGAGTTCTGATGTTGCATAGGAGTTTACATTCTGGTCAGACTCTTTGAATAGGCCCAGATTTTGTCTCCTAGGCCATGGGCTTTTAAATGCTCATGCCTACTAAATTCAGGAGTCAACAAGTTTGCTAGGGAATGCATAGCTAGAACTTCAGTTTCGTACACTAGTATTCATTCCCTCTCAATATTTGTGCAGGGGAATTTTTATTTTTGCACCAGTTTAGTAATGCTTTTTAAATGATGTTTGCCTTATTTTATTCTTGTTATAAAAAGGACTTTGAAGACATTTAATCTGCAATATTAGAATAAATATCATAAAAGGTGTTCTAAATATTAAAGTGAAAAATAATAAACATAGAATTAAAATGAAAATATAAAACTTCAAGAGATAAATGATGAAATAAAATGTGAAGATGATAGCTATGTTTTTATACATTATTAGGAAGTAAACATATTTATATAAAGTCATCAAAATAAGATGGAAAAGATAAAAAATATATAATAACATATGAAGTAAAATATTAAGTATAAAACTTTGAAAAGAAAAAATATATAATTCTAGTTTGGGAAAGAAAATATTACTACATGAAATATAACATATTATGTAGATAAAGTTATACAATATATAATATGAAATAATTTTTCCGTAAGTGTCCCTATACTTTCTTTAAATTTGTAATTTAAAGGTTGTATTCTAGAGTTACACTACTTCAGTTTAACTCACTGCTCTATCATATTTTGATGTGTGTGACTTTTAAAATACACTTAACTACTTTTTAGTTTAGTCTCCTCACAGGAAAAATAATAATTGTAACATCAATCTTACAATTTGTTTAGGAGAAGGAGATAGTATAAAGAAAGGAATCAAGGGATGGGATTTAGCTCAGTGGTTAGAGTGCTTGCCTCTCGAGCATGAAGTCCTGAGTTCCATCCCCAGCACCAAAGAAAAAAAAAAGGAATCAATTTGTGACACAAAAGAAATGTTCAGTAAACTTTAGTTATTTGCTTTATTAAATGTTGTTTGTTTGTTTGTTTTTGGTACCAGGGCTTGAACTCAGGGCCTTGTGCTTGCAAGACAAGCACTCTCACCATTGAGCTGAACCCCCAGCCCTAGTTATTGGCTTTATTATTAATTTAGAAGGTAAAGTGCATTTACTATTGGCAGCAAAACCCAGAGATTCATCTTTCTTGGTAGGGTTAGATATACTTGTGCCAGATCTGAGCCAGGAGCATATAATCAGCTGGGTTTCTGCTCCATCTCCCAATCTGCACCCTATTTCTCATGGGTCCCAGAGATTTAGTGATAGTGGCAGGCATCTGATCAAGAAACTTCAGTGCTAATATGATTTTCTCTTAACATTCTGATGGGACTGAAAGGTTTGACAGTGTTATAACATTCTTTGTTCCCTGTATTTCTGGCACTCTGCTCATCTTGTTTACCATGCTGAATCAAAGCCAGGAGTGTAAGGAGCATTTACAGTTCTTCTTATGTGGAAACACTTGCTTACCTGAAGGAGAATTTCAAATATACTTTGGCAAAATGCTCAGAAACCACAAGTTATAAAGACTTCTAAATGCACCAATACTACTCTACTGTCACTCCACTGTTTTTGTTGATTTTTCCATGCATCATATTGATGATAGTGCCTAAGTATTTCTGAGGGTCATGTAAAAGTGATAATAAACTCTCCACATGCCTAAAATTTTAATATCCTTTTCTTCCTAGTTAGTTATTGTCTCAGTTAACTTTTCTCATTGTTAAAACACCATAACTGACACCCACCGATTGAAAGGAGAGAAGTCTATTTTGGCTTAGAGTTTGTCCATAGATCAGT
>PVJO010006228.1:0-90944 GCA_004026905.1 Hystrix cristata | reverse complement strand
CTTTGCTCTATTTCTACCCAATGAACAATAATGCAGTTCTTTGGAGATGATGTAAAAATCAAGATATTTTCTCAATCTGGATCTTTTCTCAAGTTTTCCTTATAAGCTTTCTTCTGTGATATTTGACTATTCATGTTCAAGGTAAAATTTTCCAATTTTGTTGCACATATTCATCCAATAATATTAACTAAAATGGTTGAGAGATATTTTGTAGTAAATGTCATATAGTAGATAAATAAACATTATAGAGAATGACACAATCAGTGATTTTTAGCAAGTACTATTTTTGCATTTCAGGCTTATAGGTACAATTTCTAAAGTTTATTGATTAGAGTAACAATTCTATCAGACACTTTATATATAACAGACATAAAATTGATTATGTATTGGATCACTTTGAATATTCCTAGTAAGCGTGGGCCTATTCATTTTGTTTTTCATAAGTTTCAACATTCATTTCAAATCAGAAATAGCAAATTTGTTGTGATAGTGTGTCTTCTGTGATACCGTGGTATTGTTTAAGAAATGTCAGTAAGTATTTATCAAGCACTTGCTATACACAGCATCATACTCCAACACTAGTTAGAATGCTAGAATAAAAAAGACAACCAATGGTTGCTTAGTGTTGAGAAAGGCACAGGGTAACCTTGAACTTGTGATTCTCCTGTCTCAGCCTCACGAAAGCTGGGATTACAGGCATGTGGCACCACACCTGGCTCAACGTTTGTTTAACAGTGGCCAGAAATGTGAAGCACAGGAATTGCTACACATGAGAGATGGCGCTGTGTGTCAGTAGGAGCTCTTCGGAGAGCAGTTTGATACACCGAAGTTAAACTGAACACAGACACTCTCCCACTCATTGGTGCCGTTATCGAACATGGTTGACTGTTTTTAAAGCCTCACTATTCCTTAGAAGTGGCACATTTGAGAATGTTCTTCGTCTTACCCCCCAAAGACGTACCATTGTACCCCTGTCACATTGTGGCACAGAGAGGCAGTGAGGCCCGTCCAGGGTGTGGCAGCTGTGAGGAAGCTTTCCCCAGTGACCATCTCCGGGAAGCCGCTCCCTCCCGCTGCCACTGCACTTCCCCAGTGAGACCCCGGTCCGTGTGGTCTCTCAGATAGCCGCCACTGAGCACAACACGCGGCCCCGAGATAGGGTCCTTCCCTGCCATGCTCTGGGGAAGTCTTTATCCTCAGGATGCAGGGAGACGGCCTCTTCCTGTGCAAAGTGCAGAACGATACGCACCGCTGTAAGCCTCACAGTCGCTTTGGGGTGGATGACCATTTCAGGTAAGGCAATATTTTTAAAGTTAGTATGGACAGTTAGAGGGTTGTGTGTGCGTAGGAAGTACAATTGTACAAGAAAAACTAAAATTTAACGTGGTAAAGAGTGTTTTGAAGATTAGTATTAGTGTGTGTATTCTGCAGATAATTCAATACCCCAAATAATTTTTGTTAAGCATCTTAGTAGCTCCTTATTTATGGCTGTCAGTACAATCCTCAAATTGTTTTTTATTTTTACTTTTTGGTGTCAGGGACCGAACTCAGGGCCTTTTGCTCGCTAGGCAAGCACTCTAACCACTGAGCTAAATCCCCAGCAGTACCCTCAAATTCTGTGATCCCAGTTAAGTTGTTTAATCTTTCTGCGCTTCTGTTGTCGTCCTTGAGTTCCGAATAATAATTGTACCCACATCATAGTTACTGAAGGATTAGGTGAACATACTGTAAAATACCAAGAACCAGGCGTTGGGGATTTAGCTCAAGTAGAGAGCACTTGCCTAGCAAACGCAGAAGTCCTGAGTTCGATCCCCAGCGCTCCCCCGTCCCCCCAAGAGAACCACGCCTGGCAGAAAGTGGTGGGTACTGATTGGTGCCTGCTTTTCTTGGTTTGAGAAACGCTTTCAATTGAGAGTAGAAATCAATACAAGAGTGAGATATGGTAGTGCAGAACAATGCCTTTGCCCCCTCAGGGAGATCTGCCCTCCTGAGAAAAGAGGGTGTCTCAGCTGCAAGTGGACAGCACCCAGGCCGGTAGCGAGCCTCCCGGGGGAAGGACCGCGTTCCAGCAGCATGCGCAGGGTCCCGCGATCGGCGTGCGCGGCCCTGCTGCGGGGCGCGCTGCTCTGCGCGCTCCTGAGGCTCTCGCGCGCACAGCCCTGGCCCTGCCCGCAGGCCTGCAGGTGCCCGTTCCGCGACGCGGCGCAGTGCTCTGGCGGCCCGCTGGCTCGCGTCCCCTTCCTCGGCCTGCCCGCCAACCTCACGCACCTGCTGCTCTTTCACATGGGCCCGGGCGCCCTGCACAATGACAGCTTCCGCGGCATGACCGTCCTGCAGCGCCTGATCCTCTCCGACAACCCCATCTCCGCCGTCGCCCCGGGCACCTTCGACGACTTGATCAAGCTGAAAACCCTGAGACTGTCCCGCAGCAACATCCCGCACCTTCCCCGCGGCCTTCTGGACAGGACGCTGCTCCTGGAGCAGTTGTTCCTGGACCGCAACGCCCTGCGGACCGTCGACCCGGACCTGTTTCGGAACCTGGCAAACCTGCAGGAGCTCGTTCTGAGCCACAATCAACTCGCCTCGCTCCCTGCAAAACTCTTCGCGAACCTGCGCGGGCTGAAGGTGCTGGATCTATCCGGGAACAACCTGACGCACCTGCCCGAGGGACTGCTCGGCGCCCAGGCCAGGCTCCAGGAGCTCCTGCTGCACTCGAACCAGCTCGTCTCGCTGGACTCGGGGCTGCTGGACCCCCTGGGCGCCCTGGTGCGTCTGGAGCTCGATCGGAACCGCATCCGTTCCATCGTCCCCGGCGCCTTCGACCGCCTGGGAAACCTGAGCTCGCTGACGCTGGCGAGAAACCGCCTGGAGCGCCTGCCGCCCGGCCTCTTCCTGCAGGCGCCCCGGCTGACGCTGCTCACGCTCTTCGAGAACCCGCTGGCCGAGCTCCCCGGGGTGCTCTTCGGACCCACGCCGGGCCTGCGCGCCCTGAGCCTCAACGGCACCCGGCTGCGCGCCCTGCCCCGCGCGCTGCTGAGCAACCTCAGCTCCCTGGAGTGCGTGCGGCTCGACCGCAACCAGCTGGAGGCGCTCCCGGGCGACGCGTTCGCGGCCCTGCCCCGGCTCACCGAGGTCCTGCTGGGCCGCAATCCCTGGCTGTGCGACTGCGGCCTGTGGCCGTTCCTCGAGTGGCTGCGGCAGCACCCGGGCGTCGTCAGCCGGAAAGACCCTCCGCGGTGCTGGGGCCCCGAGGAGCGCGCCGGCCTGGAGCTCTGGGCGCTGCTGGAGGGCGACCCCTGGTGCCCGAGCCCGCGGGGTGCGCCCGTCCGCGCCCCGGCCCCGAGCGCCGGCGGAGGAGCCCCGGGACCGACCGCGGTGCCCAGCAGCCCGGAGTCCTGGGCGCGCGCCCAGCCGGTGGCCGCGGGCGAGGAGGGTGGAGCTCACAGCCTCTTCTGGGCTCTGTACCTCCTGCTTCTGGCTGCGCAGGCCGTCGTGACCGGGGTCATTGTGTTTACTATGATCCAGATCGGCCGGCTCTTTCGGAAGTTAATCAGGGAGAGGGCGCTTGTTTGCGTCCTGGGGAAGCCTTGTCATCAATGAAAACGTGACCAGAGTATTGCCAGGTGTGGCTCACAGACTGCTCGGCCTGTCCCCCGGCCTCCTGCTAGTTTCTACTTTATTTACAGCAGCCAAGTAGGTCCTTTGGTTTTCATTTCCTGGGACTAAGTGCCACCTCATTTTACGAGCATTTTTGGAGCAGCGAACGTGTGACAGGTGTTCATGAGAGTGATGATAAGCTTGGTGTCTGGTTTATTGTGCTTGTATCACATCCTCATTTATTCTTCCAATTGAAAGCAATTAAACCCTTGTTGCTTTCATTGGATGTCACAGGCTGGGGAGCTGACAGCTACCGGCTCCCTCCTGGCTCCACCACTTACTAACTGCGCTGCTCTGGGCAGGACGCCTACACACATTCTCACGCCTGGCTTTACTCCTCCCTGGAAAGGGATAAAATGTTCCTGCCCTGTGAGTCTCTGTGAGCATCGCAGGCCACCAAGCATACAAGGGCTTAACCCAGTACCCTGCGTACAGTAAATGCCCAGTGGGCGATGGCTATGGTTACTGAAGCAATTATTACTGGCATCAGGATTTCTAAAGAGGAGCTTTGAGTTGGTGTCTTCCTCTGTGTAGAAAAGTAACAGCAAACTTTCTCAAACTGGAGGTGCCATGCAAATCAATCTGTTGTCACCCCTGGCTGGTGTCTGCCCAGCGTCTGCACTCACAGACCAGAGCAATGGATCCCCAGCAACATCCATTGCTCTGCTGAAGAGCAGAAAGAGCCTAGTCCTGGCATTTGTGTGCTTACTTCTCCTTCCAGGCCACGTTCCAATGTTTCCTCCTTGCTAAAACCTTTAATGCCCAGTAGACTCAACTTGCCTTGTTCCCGAATTTTGAAACTACCTGCAGATTAAAATCCAGACATTTCTGGTGGAATACAGACTCCATTCTAAACCTCGCCACGCTCAGGCAAAGGTCCCAGGGCTCTGAGTTTCCCTTTCTTGCCCCTTCTAGTGAGGGTAATAATGGTCCCTTCCTTGTTGCAAGGACAACCTGAGACATGCATGTCAAATAAAGTCCGCGGCTGTGACAGAAACCTCCTGTCCTGATCAGCTCCTTCAGTACACGTGGCCTCTGACAGTTCTCAGCGTCTTGCTGGCCGCCATTCATTCCGCAAATGTTTATCCGGCCCTGCTCTGTGCCGAGCACTCGTCAAGGTGGGGGGTGGCAGCCGTGGGTTGAGCCGGGTGCACAGTTCCAGGGTTCATTATCTGGGTCCCTTCTGGCCATAACCTCACCCCCCATCTCCAGCCATCAGCCTTGGGCATTCAGAGAAGTATGGGGGCGACTTTATGCTTTGCCGTGTTTGCTTCAGGTTTTTTAACGGAATAAAACACAACAAATAGAAGGCTCCTGCATGTATCTCTTCCCTGATTCCATGCCTTTTCTTCTCTCCCTAGAGGCAAACTACTTAATAAATTTGGAGTTTTACATCCTTGTGCGTGTTTTCGTGCTCTTACTGTGTGTGTCTACAGCCCTGAGCGCACTGAGGCTGTGTGCTCGCTGCAGGTTTTCGAATTTTGTGTGAATGATGCTAATATTTCTATCGTATTCTTCCACTTTTTTCTAAGCTAAAATGCTTTTCAGATTTAACTCTAGAATGTACTTGGCTCTAGTTCATTTATTTTAATAACGATGTGATATCTGTTATGTGAGTATGTCACAATTTACCTGCTTCTTTGTTGATGGATATTCATTCCTGTGCTTTTTCTTTCCTTTTTATTCCCTATTCCTCTGCTCTAGTTAATGTCTGATTTTTAAATTTTGGTCAGTCTGATAGGTGTGAAATGGTATCTCATTTATGTTTTACCTTGTATTTCCTTGATTGTTTTTAAATGTTTATTGAACATTCAGATTTCTGAATGTTCAGATGCTCTTTTTCTGAGTATTACCTGACCAATTTACAATCGGGTAGTTTGTCTTTCACTGGATTATAGGATTTCTTTTTACATACACAGACACTTCTGTAATTTATCTACTTTGCAGTTATCATTTCCTAATTATGCCTTCTTGTTCTCTATTACTGTCTTTTGCTAAATTGAGGTTTTCCTTTTCTTTTGGTCCACGTGTCAAACTCAGGACCTTGTGCATGTTACGCAAGTGCTACTACTAAAAAAGTTTCCCTTTTAATCTGGTCATGTTAAACAATATAACATTATGGTTCATGCTTTTAAAAAATCTTGTTTAAGAAATTTCTTCCTTGAAAAAAAGAAAGAACTTCCTACTTTCAGATCATAAAGTACTCTCCTGTGTTTTCTTCTGAAAGTTTCAGTCTTAATATTTAGATCCTTAGTCCACCGGGAATTTATCTTCGTGCAGGGTGTGGTGTAGGGAACCAACCGGAATCTTTCTGAAAGTATTATCCTATAGTCCCAGGCCATGAATCAAACAGGCCACCTCCCCCACCTTGATTTCTTAACGCCACTTGGGTCATTTAGCAAGGTTCCGTGTAAGCTTGTGTTGGTTTCTGGATTCTGCAGCCAGAATATGGTCTCTATCGCACGCAGGGTCTTCATTAGGAGCTTTAATACTTTTTGCAATGGAGTTTCCTTTCCACCGATCCTTCCAGGCTTGGTCTTTTATGCAGATTTTAGAGTCAACACATCCTGCTCCACTGAGAAACCCTGCTGGAATTTTGCTAGGAATCACACTGAGTTTGTAAACTAGTTCATGGCAGAATTTGCATTTTTTTTTTTTTTACAATATTTAGTGTTCTTGCCAGTAAACACAGCTTGTCTTTTGATTTATTTAGGGCTTTTCTAATCTTTCAGAACTTTTCATAAAAATCTTGTACAGATTTTTGTTAGATTTTTACTTGTAGCTATTCTCCCTCTTTTTGACTTCTCGTTGCCACTACAGACAATATACTTTTAAAAAAATAACATTTTGTAATGTTTTTACCAGTATATAGGAATGGAATTTACTTTTACATACTTATCTTATATCTGGCAACAATTTTAACAATTGGCTGTTGCTTATTAAAACCTTACATCTATGTTTTATTTATTTTTCTATTTTAAAAAATTTTATCAGCACTGGCTATATCCTTTACTATCATTGTGACTAGAAGTGGTGATGAAGAGAATCTTTAAAATCCTGACTGTAAATCGGATGTTTCATCAATAAAAGTGGCATTTCTAACCTAAGTATGATGTTTGTTAAAATCGTGAGTAAATGTTAAATTTTATCAATTTTTTTTTTTTTTTTTAGGTGCTGGGGATTGAACTCTGGGCCTTGTGCTTGCAGGCAAGCACTCTAACCACTGAGCTAAACCCCCAGCCCAATTTTGTCAATTTTTATCTTACCTGTTAAGATCCTTATGTTTTTTTTCTCCTTCAATGTGTTAAAAAGGTAAATAAAATTACATAGTTTGAAAAGTAAATTCATTATTGTGCTCCTGAAGTAAACTAAACCTCTTTAAAATACACTGCTGGATTCAGTTTGTGGATATTTTGTTTAAAACTTTAAAGATCTGTGCATTAGTAAGATTTACCTGTAAGTTTTTTAAAAATAATATCTTTGGTTGGGGTATCAAGTTATACAATCCCGTGAACTGAGTAGGGATATTCTTTCTGGAACAGTTTATGAAAAGCGGGATCATTTTTTCCCGGAGTATATGTAGAAATCCTCCAGAAACACTTGTTGGCCTGTTTTGTTAGTCTCACTGTCCTGCCAGCCTCAATGTCTCGAATTGATTCAAAACGTTAAATTTCACAGTCATTTTGACTTTGGGGAAGAGCCGGACGTCACACAGTGTCAGATCTGGTGAATGTGGTGGGTGAGGATACAGCACCATGTTTTTATTTGTTTTGTTTTGTTTTGGTGCTGGGGATCAAACTCGGGTCCTTGTGCTTTCAAGGCAAGCACTTTAACCACTGAGCTAAATCCCCAGCCCAACACCATGCTTTTAAAAGATCGTCTTTCTGTCGCATGACACTCGGCGGCGGCAGCCAGTCACTGTATTTTTTTTTTTTAATCACACCTTGTAAAGAAAGAACTCAAGGAAAGAAGACTTCCAGAATTGCTTCAGAAAGTGGCAAAGATGTTGGGATAAGTGTATTCCAAGTGAGGGGGCGGATTTTATAGGAATTCATGGCAATGCGCCTTTTACTGTAATACATTTTTTAAAAATTTAGAACATTCATTGCATATTTTGACCACCCCTTATATATCAGTTAACTCTTGCTGTGTAACAAATAGCCCAAATCTTAGTGGTTTAAAGCACTACAGCTTGTCAGCCCCCAGTTTCTGACAGTCAGTACTTTGGAAGTAGCACACTTGGGTGGTTCTGGCTCAGGTCTCCCAAGAGGGTATCATCTGAATGCTGGCTGCAGGGACAGTCATGGTCAACTTGACTGGCCTGGAGGATCTACTTCCAAACCTCCTACCTGTGGGGCTGGCAGCCCGCATAGTTTCTGTAGTCTGCTGGGTGTTACTGTAACAAAATACCCGGTCCTGGGCCCTTCGGAAAGGACGGTTTGGCTCACAGCCCTGGAGGTGCAGCGGGTGGTGCCGGCATCCCGGCGTAGGCCCCTGTGGCTGTCACAGCACCACGCAGAAGCTGGACCAGAAACTGGCTGCAGAAGGGACCCGGCCTGTGAGGCGACCTCGTTTAGCACAGCCTGGTGTCACAGGAGTGGTGCTGCACTCCACCGGGAGAGGTATTGTTTTTGCTCTTATTTTTAGCAACACGTATTAATTTCCATTTAATGGGATTCAGTGTGCTGTGTCCATCCATTCCTCCTGCAAGGACTGATCACATCCAGCCACCCTCCTGTCACTCTCCTTCCCTTCTCCCCACCAGGACTCTCCTGGTCCCCAGTGATCACTATTTTATTTTCAGAGCAATTTAAAACCAAACAAACAATTGTATGCTTTTCTTTTTTTTTTTTTTAGAGACAGAGTCTCACTATGTAGTTTATGCTGGCCTTGAACTGAGAGCGATCCTCCTGCCTCATCCTCCTGAGTGCTAGGATTACACGTGTGTGCCAGCATGCCTGGCTAGTTCATAATTTAAAAGGTAAGCAACACTAATAATTGACTTTGGGCACTTTGGGAGTTATGGGCTGGAAGCTTCATCTTCAGCTGTTGGGGTAGCAGCTGACCATCACCATGGAAGCCCCTACGAGCCAGGGGTTGGTGGCGGGCTGGTCCTCGGGCCTCCACAGCTCTTTAAATGACTCTTCTGTTTGCGTGTTTTCCCAGGGCTGGAAGCAGAGGCACCCGCCCTGTAGCAGGCTTCTGATAACGCCCAGGCTCGCCCCACCTGCCTGGACCAGGCCTCGGAGGGGAGGTGGAGTCCTCTGCTCGCTGGGCTCTGGCTCCCCCACCCCTTCCTGTTTGGGGCCAGGAACCTGCTAAACCTCCGGTCTGCGGGTGACCTGTCCCCCTCCTGTGACTCTCAACTCCCGCACCTGCATCCAACCCTTGGGAGCCGGGGCGATGAGCTGGTACTTGGAGGTTCACCCGTTTCCCTTCTCCGCATCTGTAGCGTTAGTCCGACCCTTCCTGGGTTCCTGCTGTCCTTTGTCCCATCCCTCCTGCCCTCCCTGTGTGCGACGCTTGACTTATCCTCCCAGCGTCAGCAGGTTGGAGCCACCACGCGTGTTTGGGAGAAGTCGCCCTAAACGCCACCGTCCCGTGGAGGGCGACGCCCGGGCTTGTCACCATCTTGCCACCGGCAGCCCACACCCCTCGTTGGGCACCGGATGTCACAGGATGGTCTGTCAACACAGTAAAGACAAGCATGGCAGTGAGCCTGGCGGCTGGACCCGAGCGCCCGAGGCTGGGTGTGTGGGGGAAACAAGGGGCAGCCTCCTCCAGGGCCACCCGCACTCCCCACTGGATGGCGCTTCCAGGCGCTGGCCGGGTTACTGTCCAGCGCCGGCGCTGGTGTTTCCACAGCCACCTTGTGGGAAGGTTCTGTGCTCCTGGGGCTGCCACCTTCAGTGGGTATTCATTAAACAGTCAACATGTTCCCTGTGGTGTGAGGGTGACTTTCCCGGCCCTTCCAAGTACCCGGGGAAACAGGCATTATGATCCCACTTTACAGATGAGAGTGCTGAGGCCCAGACTCAGGGTCTATGTAGCTGAATTGTGGCTGGCAGTGCAGTCACATGAGCACAAGTCTCCTGGGTTCTCCTGGACCTGTCTCCAAACAATCAGGCACCAAGAAACAAAATAAAAACAACAAAAAAGGGAGAGGTGTATGGAAGAAAAATGGATGAGAAGAGAGGTAGATGAGAGGGAGGGAAGGAAGTGAGAGAAAGGAGGTAGGGTCTAAGTGACAGTCACGCCGAAGTGGCAGTAGGTCAGCCCTGTCCCAGCAGGATCCACCCAGAGCCCCACAGGAGTCTTCCCCTGTGATGGGAATGGCAGAGAGTTGTCTCAGCTCTGCCACTGACTCAGCTTCCCCTCACCAGGGTGCTCCAAACCGGAGAAGGTAAAGGGTGGAAGGGCGCTTTGAAGTACAGGATCCACTGATCATCAGCTCACCAGGAGGGCAAGGCAATGGCCAGGTCACTTTCCCATTTCTGGGGCAGACACCTGACACCTGCGTTTTAAAGGAAGAGAGGTTTATTTGGCTCATGGCTTCTGAGTGTTCAGTCTGTGGTTGCCTGGCTGCAAACAGAAATGGCCTGGCGGAAGGGCCTGGTGGAGGACAGCTGCTCACCTGCTGGTGGTCAGGAAGCAGAGCGAGAGAGAGACAGAGAGAGAGAACGGGAGAGAGAGGGAGATCCACCCTCCAAAGCCAGTGACCCACTTCCTCCAACACACTCAGCCATGCATTCATCCATGGATGAGCTGGCTGGTGAGGACTGCTTTGATGCAGCCCCTTCCAAAAGCCCCGTGCCTGGGGGACGTAGACCTAAGCAGTGTCTCCACCACCCCTGCATGGCCCACGGCATGACCAGGACAGGGAGTCACAGAGGGACTTGCTGGGCACAAGGGGACCCAGGGGTGAGGGCATGAACAGAGCTAAGGGTGGGACAGGCATTCAGGGGCCACCTAAGTGAGCTGTCCCCTGTCCCCACCTCCTTTCTATCGTCCGCCCCTGGCCTCTGCTTGCAGACCCCACCTGCTGAGGCCAGCCCGCACCCAGCCCAGAGCCTTCTGCTTGGCTCTCTAGAAACTTGTGTTGCCGAAGAAATAGGTTAGTATTTCTGTTTTTGTCCCCCTAGAACTCAAGTTTAACCGCTCCTCAGATCAAATTCTTTTTGTTGTTGTTGTTTTTTGAGACAAGGTCTTGCTAAGTAGTCCAAGCTGGACTTGAACTCACCATGTAGCCCAAGCTGGCTTGGAACTCCCAGCAATCCTCCTGCCTCAGCCTCTGAGTGCTGGGATTACAGGCACACACCACCACGCCTTGCTCTCAGTTCAAATTTTTTTCAGTCAATTTGCAGGACGGGATACAAAAGGCCTCTGTGGGGTTCTGCTGACCTCCTGGATTTGGGAACAGTGTTGCCCTACCCAGGTCCTGGCTTGAAGGCCCAGCCAGCAGCATCTAGAAAGAACAGTCTATCCTGGGATGAGCCTCGGAGACCTCTGGGAATTCTAGACAGCGCGCCCCACGACCCTCCTGTCCGGTCCCCTCTGGGGGCCATCTAAAGTTATTTCTGGGCTCTGGGGCT
This sequence comes from Hystrix cristata, assembly GCA_004026905.1. Classification (NCBI taxonomy): domain Eukaryota; kingdom Metazoa; phylum Chordata; class Mammalia; order Rodentia; family Hystricidae; genus Hystrix; species Hystrix cristata. The sequence goes on along the minus strand of PVJO010006228.1, from coordinate 79,695 downwards.
GCTAATTTCCCAGTGGTGACAAGAACATCAGGGCTCAGCTAGGGAAGATTCTTCCAAACAGCAGATGGACAGAGCAGACAGCCTCTTGGAAGGTAGAGAGCTTCTCATCACCAGGAGCAATCAAGCCTGTCTGGAAGAGAAAAGCAAGCACCAGACAAAAGGACAGAAACCAGCCGAGCTTGCCTGTCTCCGTGATGTGTGCCAAGCTGTGCTAGATCTCTGCCCTGCTTTGTGTCGGGGGCTGCTCCCCGGAACTCCCGCCAAGCCCCAAAGGATCGGTGCACGTGGCGTTGCCCCCGCGGGTGGGAGCAGGTGCTCCCTGCTGACAGGCAGCGTGATGGCCCTGCACACTGCCGATGTCACCGCGGCAGCCCCTGAAGGAGACGCATGCCCTGCGGTCTTCCTTCTCCCTCCTGCCTCAGTAGGAGCGCCCTCCTGGCCCGGGAGACCCGTTCCCGGCTTGAGGTGGTTTGTCAGGGCAGAGGACGGTCCTGCCCCATCCTCACGTCCCAGCTGCGGCACGCACACATGTGTCTGTGACCTCAATGTCCTGCTGTCCCTCGCGCTTACGGATGGAAGACCGGAACCTCGGCGGGGAGTGATCGCTGAGCCCTGCGCCTTCCCCGAACCTGTGCGCACACCCGCTGGCTTGGTAACGCCTTCCCTGTTCCTTTAGGGTCCCTCAGGAAGAGGGGGACAGTGAGGGGAAGATGCGGCTCCTCGCCCAGCCCGCGCAGCCCCGGCCCTCCCGAGGTGACTAAGGTGCACACGGCCCAGCTCCGGTGCCTGACCTTTAATCAGGAGCGGTGACGCGCTGGCAGCTGTGTGCAGGTAGGACTGTGATGCTGTTCGCTTAATCATTTCAAAGGCGGCTGTGCTTTACTGCGCTATAAAATTTGGAAGTCTCATATTAAAGCCTGCAATTAAAAGATACTTGAATAAATTGCTCTAGGCCAAAGAGGACTTTTCCCTTCTCTCCACAGCTGCCCCCTTCTACTCCCACCTGCTAACTGTCCGGCTCCTGACTCTGAGCCTCTCCGAGGGAAAGGGATGGGAGCGCTTTGAAAAACAGTTTTAGGGACTATTTGGCTGGCCGGTGGGCTGCACTCGGATGACCCCCAGGTCTGGTGGTCCCGAGGCACTGAGGTCCCTGTACAATGAAAACAACAACAGCTTTCCACACCTGGGTGATTCCTAGTCACCTATGGGAAAAGGTCAAGTAGCATAGCCCATACAAGGCCTCACTCTGTAGACCCTGGAAACTCAGCCCCCACCACAGCACCCTTCCCTGCCTGGGCCTCTGCCTCTTCTGTAGAACGCCTACCCCGACCCTGTGGCTTTCGGAATCCCCACCTCCACCACAGCCCTGCAGCAGCCTGCCCCTCCTCTGCCCTGCTTTTCATGATCTGACCTGACTGGACAAATCCTTCTCTGCCCCTTGGATCAGGACTCAGGACGCATTGCTCCCAGGTGGTTTGGCTTTGGGGTGCTCTGTGTTCTTTGTTTGTGCGTCTCAGTTCCCTGGGGCAGGTGCTGGCATTCGGGCCAGCGAGTCCACACGTGTCCCGGCGAGTGGCTGCCTGGAGCCCGGCCGATGGCCACGGAGCTGGCTGAGACTCCTGTTCCTGGGTCCGGCCAGCCTCGGGAGCCTGGTGGGTGACTCAACTGGGCAAGAGCACCTCGAGGTCACTCAGGGGCTCATTCCAGGTGCCCTGCAGGGCACTCGGGAGCACGGGGGCTTTAAAGCACAGAGAATTCAAGGAATGTTTCCTCCACCATAAAAACTATCCGTCAGCAACAGAAAAATGTGAAAAAATATAAAAGACAAAATTACAGGGGCAGGAAAGATGGCTCATGTCCCTGTCACCACAAGGCGGGCCAGCCTGCCTCGAAAGCTCTGACTGCCTCCAGGCAGCTGGCCAGGCCGGGCGAGAGGTGGGCTTGGGGCCGTTTCCGGGTGGCCTTACGCCCATCACTTCTTTTCCTTTTTGGTTTTTTGAGACAGCGTCTTGCTGTGTAGTTTAGGCTGGTCTTGAACTCACTACATAGCCCAGGCTGGCTTCAAATTTATAGCACTCCTCCTGCCTCAGCCTCCCAAGATATTTTTATGCAGTGATTGGCACCATCCATTTGCAGAACATTTTCATCTTCCTAAGCAGAAACTCTGCACCCAGGAACTCTGCACCCCGTTCTGTTCCTCCGCTTTGGCAGCCACCATCCTACAGTCTGATTCTGTGAACTTCACAGATGTAAAATCACACAGTATTTATCTTCGTATGGTCAGCTCATTTCACTTAACACGATGCTTCAGGAATTTCCTTTCTTTTTGAAATTGAGCGGTGGGTGGTAATCTCGGCACTCAGGAGGCTGAGGCAGGAGGATCGCCTGGAGTTCCAGGCCAGCCCGGGCTACACAGTGAGACCCTGTCTCACGAAAAGAAAAAATAGTCCATTAACATTCCCTCATACGTAGCTGGCACACTTCGTTCCTCCACCTGTCTGTGGGCTGCCTGGCCCCTCACGCTGCTGTGAATAACATGGTGTGAACCGGGCTGTTCTGAGCTTGGCATTTAGTTCTTTAGGATGAACACCAGTGTGGCCAGCTGACACGGCAGGCTGCATGGTGTTTTTTGAAGACTCGCCATCCTCTGTCCCTCGAGGGCCGTGCCCTTGACCCTCCACCAACAGTGCGTCAGGGTTCTGGTGTCTCCGCGCCATGCCCAACGCCCACACATTATTTTCTGTTTGTTTAGTTTTATTTGGAGATGAGTCTCACTAAGTTGTTCAGCCTCAGCCACAAACGCTGGAGCCTCCTGCTTCAGGCTCCGCAGAGGCTGGGGTTGCAGGTGTGGGCCACCATGCTGGGACCGGTTTCTCTTCTTCGATGGCAGCTCTGCTACACGTTGTCTGCCTTTCCCTGTGCTTAGCGGCCATCTGTCTGTCTTCTTCAGTGAGGTGTCTGTCCGGGCCTGTCCCTTGCTGGCAGGTGGCCTCTCACGTGGGCAGCACTCTCTCCTCCACCCACCACTTCGGGGACGACTCACTGTCACCGGGGGCCGGTGCCGGGGACCAGGGCGACCTTAGGAAATGTGTCTTGCAGAATCACCACTAATGACCGGGTACGGAGGCGGTGAGTCTGGGAGTTGTCACCGGGGATTTTCGGGAGGTGACTGTCCACTTGTTTGCCTCATTATTACTCTGGATAGTTCCAGTGTTTCTGGCTTCATTCTTCCTGCATGAGGAGGGTGCTAACACCGTCATGTGTCACATAATGTTGTCTCAGTCAGCAGCCGGCCCAGCACACGACGTGGCTCCCCGAGATCCTATCTCTGGTGGCCATGTGGCATCCTGAATCTGTGGCCTCAGTGGTGCTGGCGATGATGCCATCGCGGGGAGCACCGGTATCAGAGGTGCCCAGTCCTCTGACGGCGTGGCTGTCTGTCACGTGGACCAAATTCTGTCCCTCTGGGACAAGTCGGGAGATGATAAAGTCATGTCCTCAGAGACCACCTCTGTCCGCCTTTGATGACGGGGGCACTCAGCTCCTGGATGCTGGGACCCCGAGTGCGAGGCCTGGAGCTCGTCTGCACTGCAGTCTCCCCTCTATCTGCAGACCCGCACAGCTGGGCTGGGTGACAAAGGCTCTGTGCTGCGACGCGTCCAGATACTGTGTGACCGGAGACCTCGATGAATGCTTACATTTTAAGGAAATGTGAAAGACCCGTTGCTACGACCCCCCACAGATGCCTGGACCCCCACTGAGAACGCCCGGAGCTACGGGGCCTGGCGGTGCAACCCTACTGCGAGCGGCACCCAGTGTGGTGCAGGAGATGACAGGGCGACCGTGCCCGGAGCAAGGACTCTGGGCGTGGCACTGTCACTGGGTGGGGGCGCTGGTGGGGGCTGCACTATCTGGAGGGTGGTGCAGCCCCCACCCTCAACTCTGTCAACCCCGGCTGACAATGAAGGACGGAAGGCCGTGCCCCTCCCCACCTGCCCTCCTCCGCTGCTCCCCACGCGGTGCCCTCCCTGCCCCCCAGCAAGGGCTCCCCGGACCCCGAGGCCTCCCCCAGGGGAGCTCCTCCGTCTCCCTTGGGGTCCTCTTCTGTCAGCCCCAATAGTGCCGGGGGGGGGGGCCCAGGGCTGCCCTTTTTTAAATTTAGTTTTGGTGTTTTGCAACAGGGTCCCTCTATGTAGCCCAGGCTGGCCTCAAATTTCCAGTGATCCTCCTGCCTCAGCCTCCTGAGTCCTGGGATCACTGTGTGCACCACCTCGCATTTCTGGGTGTCTCCCACCTACAGCTTCTTAGAGCTGCACCCACAGCCCAAGCCTTCCCACTCAGGCCTGGGGTTCAGGCCCCCCGGGCAGTCCCCTCTGGGTCTGCAGAGTTTGGTCTGGCCTGCCCTGGACAAGGCTGCTGCCATCACACCTGGGCTCGGTCACCTGTGCCCAAAACCTGGTTCCTGGTCTCCATGGTTTTCTTCTTCTCACCTATCGTGTGGTCTGCTGATGCCACCCAAAGGCTGCTCATCTCATCTTCTAAACTTATAAGAGATTTAATTTTGTGCACGGTGTTCAGCTCCAGGCTACATTTCTCTTATGGGTAGGAGCAATCACACAACTAAGTTCTGGTCAGCGGATGTGAGTGGGAGTGAGGTGTGGGGTTCCACATCCTGCCTTAGAAGGAGACTAAGCTGGAATACAGATGTGGAGGCAGGAGGCAGTGCAGCCATTTTGGACATTAGAGGGTAAATATGAGACAGCAGAGCCATTAGATAGGCAGAGTCTCATTCTCAGTACAGCTGAGCTGCGATTCCACCTCCATGTGGGAAATGAACCCCTGTATCACTTAACTCTTGCTGTGTTCGGCTTACCTGGTTACGGTGGCCCAACCTGTATCCCACAGCCCCACATGGCAGCAGAACCCCCCCATCACCACGTTTCCTGTGACCAGGGCTTCTCCTCTGTCCTCACTGTCCTGGCCCTGCTGGGGCCTGCGTCACCTCCCACCTGAGCCATCCATTTTGTCTCTTGTCCTTGCCCTCTCCTGTGCCCGAACCGTCTGTCCCTATCCCGACATCCTCGACATTGGCATCGCTGCCATCCCTGGCAGTTGCACTTTGTGGTGAGGACACGTCATGTGCTGTGGGGTGCACAGCATGGCTCTGGCCCAGCCCAGCAGACCCCAGATGCCTCCTCTTGGTGGTGGCAGCTCACCTGTCCCCAGGCCCACCCCCGAGTCCCCAGGAAGAGGTCAGGGTCGCCTGGCCTGACACCCTACCCCATCCAGTCCATGGTCCCTCCTGGCTCACAGTGGCTCAAACCTGCCTCATGGTCCAGGTGTCCCCTCCTCTCTGGGTTCAGACTGGCTTGGTGGCTTACACCGGCCTTGTTCTTAATGAAGGGGCCAGGCTGCTGTCACCCATCACTCTGTTTGTTGAGTGAATGCTGAAACTTCATGGTGGCCTCTCAGGACAGCTTGGGGGCAGGGTCTGTATGTGGCCTGTGGCTGAGGGCAGGCACAGCGGAGACCCAGAGTGGGACAGAATCCCTGGGGGAGGCTCCAGGGAGGTGGGCTTCATTTAAATAGGAAGCAAGAGTTTAAGAAATAGAAGTTTCTTTCTTTCCCACTGAGAACTGAACCCAGGACCTTTGCGCTGAGCTACATCCCCAGTCTTTTTTATTTTTTATTTTGAGACAAGGTGTAGCTAAGTCACTAAGTTGCCCAGACTGGGCTCGAATTTTTGCTCTTCTTCCTGCCTCAGCCTCCCAGAGTACTAGGATGACAGGCTCGTGCCGCCACACCTGGCTAGTACTTTACTTTTATATTTTAAAACAGTTGTCTTAATTACCTACTAGATGCAGTGTAAGAATGCAAGTTTATTTTGATGTAACATAAAAAACACAGAACAGTTATAAAAAAAAAATCCTGTAACTATTGTAGCAGTTTTGTGTGTATTCTTCTAGACCTTTTTCTGTGTATCTATATATAGTTGTATCTTTTTTGTTCATTTGTTTTTTGAGACAGCATCTCACTGTGTAGTCCACGCTGGCCTTGAACTCATGGTAATCTTCCTGCCTCAGCCTCCCCATCGCTGAGATTCAGATGTGTGGCCTGGGCCCTGCTCTTCCTCACCAGGATGGAGACAGAGTGGCTTGGGGGTCATTGCTCTCTGCTGCCCCCTGCTTCCCCTGGGGGGGCTGGGAAATGTACCTGTTCCAGGCTTTCGCTGCAGTAGGGTCTCCTGGGGCTTCCCTGGACAGTGTGCTCCTCAGGGAACGGACACCAAGTCCCGCAGCAGGTGCCCGTGGGACCCTGGTCTGGATGGCCAGTCCCTCCTGCGTGGCCTGGTCCCTGTATCGAGCCCACGTCCCATTGAGAGGACCGAAGGGGCAGCCAGGTCCTTTCAGGGTCCTCCCGGAGACCCGGAAACCCCGACACACCACGCCTCCTGCAGCATGGCCCTCAGCGTGCGTCTCCCTCCCTCCAACACCTGCCATGGCTCCCTATGCCGTGGAGGGTCCCCTCCTCTCAGGGAGCCACCCTGCCCTCCTCAGCGAGCACCACACAGCTGGCCTTTGGTATGGTGCTTTCTTGCTCTGACTCAAACCCACTGCCTCATGCTTCCAAGTCCTACCCATCTCTTTCTTTCTTTTGCTGTTTTTTTTGCTTGTTTGTTTTGTTTTTCCAGACAGGGTCTCACTATGTAGTACAGCCTGGCCTTGAATTCACTGTGTAGCCCAGGTTGGCCTCAGATTTACAGCGATCCTCCTGCCTCAGCCTCCAAGTGCTGGTATTATAAGCGTGCACCACTATGCCCAACTTCTTCCCTATCTTTTAGGGCTGCCGTATACATGAGACTCTGCCAGCCCTTTAAATGTGCCTGTATTCCCAGCCTCACCCCTGGACTCTGGGGTGGGACTTCACCCCTCATTTTTTTTTTTTTTTTTTTTGGTGCTGGGGATCGAACTCAGGCCCTTGTGCTTGCAAGGCAAGCACTTTAACCACTGAGCTAAATCCCCAGCCCCACCCCTCATTTTTGCAGGGCCTTGGCTTTGCGTGGTGCAAATGTGTCTCAGCAGCTCCATGTCTGCACACTCAAGCATGGGGGTGCAAATAGTGCACAACTCATAGACCAGGGCTTGACTCCGGCTCTGCCACTCGGTGTAGAATCTTGGGGAAATCAGTTAGCTGGCTCGGCCTCAGTTTCCTTGTTTGTGAAACAGGTGATTACTCATGGGGTTCTTTAGTGGATCAGTAGCTCTTAACTGTGCGTGTGCGTGACCACCTAAGGGGACATCTGGCAATTATTTGGTGCGGGAGATGCAACTGGCATCTAGAGGTGGAAGCCGGGGATGTGGCCGAGCTCCCCAAAACAAAGAAGCAGCCAGGCCTGGTGGCGCACGTCAGTCATCACAGCACTCGGGAGGCTGAAGCAGGAGGATCGCCATGCATTTGAGGTCAGCCTGGGCTACATAGTGACACCCTGTCTCAAAACAACAAAACAACAAACAAGTAACCACAACTTAAAAACCAAAGAATCACCTGGCCCCAGACATCACAGCGGTGAGGTCAAGAACCTGAAGTTACAGGTGGACTGAGGTCCCCTGGGGTCTCTGTGGCACAGGTTTCCTGAAGGCCTGTCCTTACTCGTATGCGAGCCATCCCTGTGCCCTGCACAGCTCGTGCCCAGGGCTGGGCCCAGAGCACCGAGTGTCTGGGTTTCCCAGGTTGGAAGGACCAGAAGCTGACGCCCCTCTTGGGACGCACAGGTCCGCGGGGTGGGAGGGAACAGCATGTGGAGGGGACACTGGGGAGACCAGATGAGGCTGGGGTGGCGGGGGCTCAAGCCCACACCTGCCCACCCTGGGGTCCCCGCCTGGCGCTGTGTGCCCAGGCCCTCTGCGCCTGGCTGTGAATCACCGAGCAGGCTGGAGGAATGCACATGATTCAGGCTGCAGGGCTGGACCGTGCCAAGCCACCCCAATGACTGTATCCATAATGACACTGCGCACTTTTATGTCCCCTTTCATTGCAGGTCTCAAAGCCCTGGGCAAACATTAATTAAGGCTCTCGAGTTCTGGGAGGCACTGTGTGTAAATAGCACTCTCCACACTCAGTGGGGAGGGGAAATTGAGCCAAGCTAGGAGGGAGCTCACTATGTAGCCCAGACTGGACTCACACTCATGGGGATGCTCCTGCCTCAGCCTCCTGAGTGCTGGGATTGCAGGTGTGCGCCCCGACACCTGGCTCAGCAGTGGCATCTCGGTCCCCCTTCTATGGGTAGAGGGCAGCGGGAGACAGGGGCAGCTGCAGAAGACCCAGGGGAACCCCTAAATCTCAGACACACCCTTTGACTGTCCCTAGCTTGGACATCTGTGTAGGCTCATCTCCAGGAGGGGGCAAAAGGAGCCCGGAGGGGATGCCAGAAAGAAACGGAACCGCTGTTTTTAGGTGGGACCCTGTAGAGTTAATTCTCTTTTAGACTTTTTTTGCACTATTCATTTTTAAAATATTGTTGTTAGTCCACATTTGCAGTGCATCATGTCATTCCTCGTGTGGAGTTGGTGCACACACACAACACATCGTCCCCATCCCCTTCCCATCTGAGAACGATCCACTCCCTGCTTCCCACCACCTCTTTCTGCTTCGCTGTCTACACTCCGGGTCTCCCACCCGAGAGAAGCCACGCGCTGCTCAAGCTGGTCATTTCCCTTAACACTGTGGTCCCGGGCCCCGCGGGGATCATTTTTCTCTTCTCCCTGGCGACGAAGGTCAACGCTTTCTTCCCAAATGCTACCAAGTGGGTGGACGGCGCCAAGCCCGTAAGTGTCCCTCGCGCGGTCTTTACGGAGTTTCTGTAAGTTTGAAGCTACATCCTTAAAAATAAGTTGGAAGAGAAAGGAAGGGAGCGCGGAGGGGGATGAGCCTGCAGCGCGCGGGCGGCGGGTACCTCCCACCGCCGCGGGCTCCGGGACTCGCGGCCGCCCCGCCCCGCCCCGCCCCGCCCCGCCCCGCCGCGCCGCTTAAAAGCGGGGCGCCCGCGCCCGCCGCACTCATGCTGCCGCCGTGAGCGCTCGCAGACCCTCAGCGGCGGCGCCCGTCTGGTGAGTGCGGGCGGGCGGGCGGGCGTCTCTCTGCGTGACCGTCGCCCGCTGGACGGCGGCGGCCCGCGGTCCCGGGCATCTCGGGCGGGAGGGGGGCTCGCGACGGCGGGACGAGGCCGCCCCGACGCCGCCCGGGTGCGGGACGGCTGCTCCGCGCTCGGCGCCTGCGGCGGGCTCTCCGGGCGGCCTTGTCTCGGGTGCCCGATCAGACCCTCGACCCCGACCGGCTGGCGCTGCCCTCGTTCTGCGTCCATCACACATCTGGGGCAGATTCGGGCCCAGACGTCCAACCCGCCTGCGGTCTTGAGTCAGCCGGGCTGGCGCGGTGGGCCGGTGACGCGGCGGGCAGGGCCAGGCGCCGGGCGGAGGGTTCTCCCCGGGGCTGGGACCCTGGGGCTGGGGGCTCAGTAGAGGAGGGGTGGCGAGTGCAGGCCGAAGTCATCCAGATGTGGAGACCTAAGAACGAGATGGGCGAGAAGCTGGCAGGAAGCGCTGCGCGGCTGATGGCAGATGGCAGTTCCGTCCCCAGCCTCCGTTTCGGGGCCTTGCTTGGCTCTGGGATGTGGAACTGGGAAACCGCCTCCAGCAGGCTTTGACTGGGGGCTGATGTATTTCTAGCAGCGCTGGGCCCCTGGCGCTGCTGAGAAGGGACCACGTTGGCAGATCCTGGCTTCTTTCGGGAAAGCGCTGGGAGCCGGGCATAGTGGCGCACTGCTGTAATCTCAGCACTTGGGAGGCTGAGGCAGGAGGATTGCTGCGAGTTCAAGGCCAGCCTGGGCTACATAGTGAGACTCTGTCTCAAAAAAACCTCCCTAACCATAAAAGCCCCGGAAGTTCTCCCTATTGGGTTGCTGCTCTTGCCAAGCTAATTACAGTCCTGCTCTGGCCTCCACAGGAAGCGGCATTTGACCTCCCCTATCCCTGGGAGAGTGGATTCCCCACAGAGGGACTGGAAGGATTTGCTTTTTCTCACTCATTTTCTTTCTTAGAACAATAAACAACATTTCGGCTTTGCGGAGCCATGGGAGGTGGGAGTCAAATAAGGAGTCAGGCGAGGGTGAGGGCGTGGCCAGTCTTGTCCTGGGGGAGTTCACTCTGTCAGATGACCCCTTCTGTCCCTTTCCCACCTCCCCCAGGCCACTAGGATGGAATGGGACCTACACATACCCAAGAGCAGCCTTCGGGGAGAAGTCCCCCAAACCACGCAGCCCCAAAGCGGAGCAGCACGTGGCGTGGGCTAATGCGCTGGACACGCCCAGGGTAGGTTGCATATGAGTCCCGGGCAGTTTAAAGTGGAGGGAACAGCCGGTGAGATAGTGCACACCTGTAGTCCCAGCCCAGGGAGACTGAGGCAGGAGGGTCACTATGAGTTTGAGGCCAGCCTGGGATACATAGTGTGATCCTCTCTCAAAAAACAACAAACAAAAAAAGATGGAGGGAACAAATGGTGAGGTTCAGGGGGTTTACCATCCTCCAAAGGTGGGGTCTCCATCAGGTGTCAGGAGTGTTCAGCTGACTGTGACCTTGGGCGAGTCCCCTCCTCCATTTCCCCATCTGCGGAATGGCAAGATGGTTTGACCAGGTCGCAAGAGGCCCTGGGTTCTTTTTTGGTTTGGTTTGGTTTTGAGACAGGGTCTCAGTATGTATCCCAGGCTGGCCTCAAACTTCCAGCGATCCTCCTGCCTCAGCCTTCCAAGTGCCGGCCTGCGTATTAACTCGTTTAATGCTCCCAGCAGCCAAGCCACGAGGTCCGGTCTAGTGAGGGGGCTTCCTCAACCGCTCCTGTGTGTGCTGTGGGTGGATGGGCAGTGTCAGAGGAGAGGGAGGTCCGGACACCCTGCAGTCTGAGCTCCAGGCCGGGCTTCTCGGAGGGCAAGCTCAGACCCTCTGTACAAGGAACAGGGAGCTGCCTGAGCGTGGGGACCCTGGCTGGGAGCGGGGCTCCTGCAGCCTGGCTGGGGTCCAGCTCACTGCCTGTGAGTCCATGCTTAGGAGGCCCTGTGCAGGGAGTGGGCACAGGCCAGGGAGAGAGAGCCCTTTCCTGGGCCTCACTTTTCCCAGGTGCCTTGGGTGGGGCAGGACCCTCTCAGGTCCTGGGTCTGGTGGGATAGCTGTTGGCTGGATGAAGATGGGGCGAATTTCTGGTTCTGGTGGGATCGCCCTGGTGGGAAACTTGAAACAAAGTAGCCCGGGAAAGATGGATACGGAGCTGGGCATGGTGGGTGCATGCCTGTCATCCCAGCACTTGTGAGGCTGAGGCAGGAAGATCTCTGGGAGTTCTAGGCCTTCCTGGGCTACCCACTGAGTTCAAGTCTAGCCTGGTTTACATTGCGAGACAATGTCTCAAAACAAACAAAAAACAAAAAAGGAGCCTGCTGGGGCACTCTGTGTTCAGGGACCATGGGTTACGTTAAGTATTAAGTGAGAAAGGTCCCAGCTCACACCCAGCGCAGCTCTAGGCTTGCGGGCTAATTACCTGTTTGCCGTTGAGTCACTAGATGTTTCTGCTAAGAGACCCGTGGCCACCTCGCCCCGCTTCGGTGGCTTCCATCCCTGGGGCGGGGCTGCGTCGTGTCCTCTGTCTGTCTGCCCTTCTCACTGACCTCATGGGCCAGCGATGGACGCCGGGTGCACCCCCCGCCCGGGGCTGTACCAAGTCCCTGCACTGATTGAGGACGCGCTCGCTGCCCGGGGAGCAGGGTGTAATTACAGCAGCTTTACGGTCCTTTAACTGCCGTCCGTCAGCCTGCATGGCGTGGGCTATTAGGCCTCTGTGTGCCGGGGCCCGGCCTGCCGGGGTCCCCTTGTGGCTGGAGGGCTCCCTGGAGGGCGTCTGGCTTGGCAGTGCCAGCCATGACCTCACCAGTGTGGGAAGCAGGAAGCAGCTGCTGGGGCGCTGGGGGGCTGCTCTGGAGTGTGAGGTTTCTAAAAAGTGCTGCAGATTCTCACAGTGTTTGTCACGGAGTGTGGTCCATCTGAGACACCCCGTGGGGCGCCATCCCCGCAGGGAGTTATGGCTCTGTTCTCCTGGCACGGTCCCTCCCAGGGCTGGCTCTGTGCCTTGTCCCCGCTGGGGGGGTCCTCAGGGGACCCTTCACTGCCTTCTCATTTGCATGATGGAGCGGAATCCCAGGCATGCTACGCAGAAGAGTATATATTATAAATAAATACGAGCTAGAGCTGGCTGTGTGCCTGGAATCCCAGCACTCGGGAGGCTGAGGCAGGAGGATCGAAAGTTGGAATCCACCCTGGACAATTTAGCTACCTAGCAAGATCTGTTTTAAAAAATGAAAAAGAACTGGGGCAAGAGCTTAGTGCAAAGGCCCTGGGTTCAATCCCCAGTGCCAAAACAACAACAGCAATAACAACAACGACAACAAATTCCAGCTTGCCTTTGGCCTTGCTGAAGTTCAGAGTGGGACTGAACACAGCCCTGCAGGTGTGACCCAATCACGGCAGTGTAGCCTAAAGCCATTGCCTTCTGTTTCTACTCCTGATACTTCTATCGATTCAGTCTCAACTCACTTGAGTTTGTGCGAGCAGGCTCCTTTTTTGTTACTATAAAACGAGAACAAACTGAAGGCTCCAAATCTTCCTCTTGATGAGGGGACGTAGAGCTACTTTCTTTCTTTCCTTCTTTCTCTCTCTCTCTTCTTTTCTTTTTTCTTGAAACAAAGTCTCCCTATGTAGCCCAAGCTGGCCACAAACTTGGGGGCAATTCTCCTGCCTCAGCCTCTTGAGTACTGAGATGACAGGCATGTGCCACCAAACCTTGCTAAGCCACTTTTTCTGTGTCCCCCATTTAAGCAGTTAGCTTCCTGCTTTTGATTTCGGGCGATGACATTTGTCTGCACACGTTCACTTGTCTAGATGTGTCTGTGGCTTAGTCTGCCGGTTTTCGTGACTCGACTCTGCGGGCCACATAGTCTGTTTCCCTTCTTTCCCCCACTGTCCTTTAAGTCTTTGAGGAGGATGAAGGGGCGGGGCTCAGGGGCTGCAGAGGAGTGAGGAGGTGGGCCTTGGCCAGCCCTGCGGCTGAGCCCCGAGTGTGAGGTCTGGGTTGTTGGCAGTTGTGGCTCCGGCTCTGGACCGTGAGTCCGGGGGACAAACCTTCCCCACCGGGCCCCAGCATACCCCTTGTCTGCTGGCTGGAACCTGCCCTCTGACTCAGGGTTCCCCTCATCAAAGAGAATCTGCCTCCACGCCCAAGTGCTCACCCAGGAGTCTGGTGATCCGGCTGGAAGATCTGAGCCTCAGTTTCCCCGGGTCCTGCAGCCCCATAAAATGATGAGAAGCAGCCACGCCTTAGCCCGCAGGAGGCCCCTTTGAACTCCAGGCAGAGGTCCTGGGGCCCCACCCCCAAGTTCTGGAATCCCCGTCCTGTCCTTGACCAGCCGGGCAGGGCGGGCAGCACCGTGCACTCTCTCAGAGCCCGGCTGGTGTCCTGGCTGACCCTGGCACGGGGCACCTGGTGGCACTGTCCGGTTCTGGGGCTTCCCCGCTCTCTGCTTTGCTGCCCACAACAGCCCTGGAAGCCCAGAGGCCTCAGGCTTCATTCAAGGTCGAACTCAAGTTCATACAGTAGCAGTAGCCAGGCGTGGTGGCACACACCCGGAATTCTAGCACTCGGGAGGCTGAGGCAGGAGGATGGCTGCAAGTTCCAGGACAGCCTGGGCTACATAGTGAATTCAAGGCTGTGGTGCAGACAGTGGTTGTTCATTGGGTAGATGCCTGGAACCAAACCCAGCAAAGCCCATTCAGAAGGGTTGGTGAAGGGCTGGGGCAGGTTGGTGGTGCCAGTGGGCTGGGCGGTACACACCAGTCTGAGGATGAAGAGCTGCTTCCTGGAGGTTTGTGCACATCTGGGCCCAGGGGCTTTGCTTAGCTGCGAGGGTGGCAGAGGTGGATCAAACACCCAGCTTCTGGGAAGCAGATGCACTCCAGGGTGAATGTGCCCAGGGCTGGGTATGGTGGCTGCAGGGCACGATGGAGGCCACCAGCTTGGGAGGGCATCCAGCGCTCACTCGTGGGATGGGGAAGTGTCCCAGAGCCATCGCACTTGGATTCAGCCGGGAGCCCGCAGAGGACCCGGAGGAAGAAGAGGAGCCCTCGGTGCTGTGGGGGCTGCGGGGCGGGGGAGGCAGGGAGGGACTTGCCGGCCGGCGCAGAGGGTGCACTGGTGGGGCGCATGATGTTGGGGTTCCAAGCTGAGCTCCTGTTGAAAATGAAGGTTGACGTTGGCTTAAAAGTAGCCACGAGGGGTTGGGGATTTAGTTCAGTGGTAGAATGCTTGCCTAGCAAGTACAGGGCCCTGAGTTTGATCCTCAGCACCCAAAAAACAAAACAAAAAACCAAAAATGAACATACCAAAAGAAAAAAACATAATCACAGGAAGCTGGTTGTGATGGCACATGCGTGTGATCCCAGCACTCAGGAGGCTGAGGCAGGAGGATCGCCATGCATTCAAGGCCAGCCTGGGCTACCTAGCGAGACCCTGTCTCAAAGAAAAATTAAGACAAACAAAATCCACTAGTCGCAGTGTTGGTTGGGTGCTCTGTCTCACCTGAGCTCTCTCCCTTCCCCAGGCCATGCCGCTGAAACATTACCTCCTCCTCCTCCTGGTCGGCTGCCAGGCCTGGGCCGCCGCCCGGGCCTACTATGGCTGCCCCAGCGAGTGCACGTGCTCCCGGGCCTCGCAGGTGGAGTGCACGGGGGCGCGCATCGTGGTGGTGCCCACGCCCCTGCCCTGGAACGCCATGAGCCTGCAGATCCTCAACACGCACATCACGGAGCTCAACGAGTCCCCGTTCCTCAACACCTCGGCCCTCGTCGCCCTGCGCATCGAGAAGAACGAGCTGGCCAACATCCTGCCCGGGACCTTCCGCCACCTGGGCTCACTGCGCTACCTCAGCCTGGCCAACAACAAGCTGCAGATGCTGCCCGTTGGCCTCTTCCAGGGCCTGGACAACCTCGAGTCGCTGCTGCTGTCCAGCAACCAGCTGGTGCAGATCCAGCCGGCCCACTTCTCGCAGTTCAGCAATCTCAAGGACCTGCAGCTGCATGGCAACCACCTGGAGTACATCCCCGACGGCGTCTTCGACCACCTGGTGGGGCTCACCAAGCTCAACCTGGGCCAGAACAGCCTCACCCACCTCTCGCCGCGCGTCTTCCAGCACCTGGGCAAGCTGCAGGTGCTGCGGCTGTATGAGAACCGGCTGGCGGACATCCCCATGGGCACCTTCGACGGGCTGGGCAGCCTGCAGGAGCTGGCCCTGCAGCAGAACCAGATTGGCGCGCTGTCGCCCGGGCTCTTCCACAACAACCGCAACCTGCAGCGACTATACCTGTCCAACAACCACATCTCGCAGCTGCCGCCCGGCATCTTCATGCAGCTGCCGCAGCTCAGCCGGCTCACGCTCTTTGGCAACGCCCTCAAGGAGCTGAGCCCGGGCGTCTTCGGGCCCATGCATAACCTGCGTGAGCTCTGGCTCTACGACAACCACATCGCCTCCCTGCCCGACAACGTCTTTAGCAACCTGCGCCAGCTGCAGGTGCTGATCCTCAGCCGCAACCAGATCGCCTTCATCTCCCCCGGCGCCTTCAGCGGGCTCAGGGAGCTGCGCGAGCTGTCTCTGCACACCAACGCGCTGCAGGACCTGGACGGGAGCGTGTTCCGCGCGCTGGGCAACCTGCAGAATATCTCCCTGCAGAACAACCGGCTCCGCCAGCTGCCGGGCAACCTCTTCGCCCACATCAACGGGCTCATGACCATCCAGCTGCAGAACAACCAGCTGGAGAACCTGCCGCTGGGCATCTTTGACCACCTGGGCAACCTGTGCGAGCTGCGACTCTACGACAACCCCTGGAGGTGCGACTCGGACATCCTGCCGCTCCGCAACTGGCTCCTGATCAACAGGGCCAGGCTGGGGACAGACGCCCTCCCGGTGTGCTCCAGCCCGGCCGCCCTCCGAGGCCAGTCCCTCGTCATCATCAACGTCAATGTCGCCATCCCCAGCGTCCAGGTCCCTCCCGTCCCCGAGGTGCCCAGCTACCCCGAGACACCGCGGTACCCAGACACGCCCAGCTACCCGGACATGCCCAGCTTGCCCGATGTCACGTCCGTCTCCACGACCACGGAGATCACCAGCTCCAGGGACGACTTCACCGACCTGACCACCATTGGGAGCACCGACGCCCGCGACACGAACAGCACGACCCAGAGCGGGCTGGCCATCGCCGCCATCGTCATCGGCATCGTCGCCCTGGCCTGCTCCCTGGCCGCCTGCATCTGCTGCTGTTGCTGCAAGAAGAGGAGCCAGGCGGTCATGATGCAGATGAAGGCCCCCAACGAGTGTTAGGGAGGCGGCAGGAGCCGGGCTTGGGCAGGGTGACACGGCAGGACCTGGCAGTGGGACCGCTCTGCCTGCGGCCCTGGGCCGCCTCCAGAGAGAAGCGGGTGCGGCGGGACCTTGTCCCTCAGCGAGATCCCCGGCCATCGGGAAGCCCGGGGGATCCCCAGGTCACACGCGTGGTCCCCGCCTTCTCCCCAAGAACAGCTGTCTCCCCAGCCCCGCCTCTGTCGCCAAGGTGTGCTGCGGGAGTAGTTCTCACGGGACAGCCCTCTCCTCCAAGGCTTCCGGAAGCCCATTTCCCTGCTCTTGCTTCTCTCCTAGTGCCCAGGCTTGATGCCATCTTCTCAGATGAAAATTCTCCCCTCGATTTTCTGCTTCTGAAGGCAGGGTGAGTTCTCTTCCCCTGCAAGGCTGTCAACCAGGCGGCCAGTTTCTTCTGACAGGAAGCGCTTGGCTTGGAGGTTGCCAGCACCAGGGCAGCGGGAAGCCTGGCCGCCCGCATTTTTCTGGTGATGGCTACCTGGAGAAGGAGGCGAGGTGCCGCGTGACAAATTCAGTCTTGTAGAGAATTTCCAAACTTGGAAAATGTTAGCCTTTACAGAATAAAATCTGAAAACATTACAGCAGCCGATTGGTACTGGATGGTGAAGGGATCTGGTGCCCTGGGCATCCCCACATACCCCCCGAGGGTTTTTCTTTCTGATTTTTTGTATTGGAATTAATATTCATCCCGAGAAGTGAGGCGTGATTGTGTACAGAGTTGACACAAGCTGAGTGCATCCGTGTAATCATAATCAGACCAAGAAACAATGTCACTGGGCGTGGTGGCACATGCCTGGAATCCCAGCGCTCAGGAGGCTGAGGCAGGTGGATCACTGTGAGTTTGAGGCCAGCCTGGGTGGGCTATGTAGTGCGTTTGAGGCCAGTCTGAATTATACCATGAGACACTGTCTCAGAACACACACACACACACACACACACACACACAGACACACACACACAGAGAAATAGCACGTCACCAGGGTCTCCTGTCCCCAGATTTTACTGGTGCGCTGGCCTTCTGGCAGTGGTGTGCTGATAGCAGGGACTAGGCTTCCTCGCCGGCCTCTGGCGAAGCCCAGTGGCCAGGGACGGAAGATACGCTGTGGGAGTGGACAGGACTGATGAGGACTGATGCTCTGCCCTGGACAGGTGACTGCATTCAACCCCGGGACCTCCGAGATTGTGATGCAGTCCCGGCCGGCCCGGTGGGAAGCCCACGCACCCACACCTACTTCCTGCCGACAAATGCCGCTCCTCGGAGGCCCCTCTGCCCAGCCTTTTATGGGCATGATGTGCCTGTGTCTGTTTGCAATTTTCATCTCTGCTGGGGGAAGCGAAATAGCTCCCAGTTGAGATCTTCTCGCTGAACACCCAGAAGTAATGGGGAGCGGGAATTCCGCTGAAGCCACAGTCAGGTGCTCCAGGAACACGCGTCAGCCAGCAGCCAGCCCTTAGCGCTCTCAGATAGCAGACATGCCCCACGGGCGCTCCTCCTGCCTGAGGCCTGAGGGTGTGTTTGTGGGTCCAGGGCTGCTTCTTCCCTGAGGTACTGTCACACGAATACTGCCCCTCCTCCTACACGTATTCACACACATTAAAGACATTATGCTGGCCGGATGCTGTGGCTCATGTCTTTAATCCCAGCTACCTGGGAAGCTGAGGCAGGAGGATCCCAAATTTGAGGCCAGCCCAGACAACTTAATGAGACCCTGTCTGGGGATGTAGCTCAGGGGTTCTGGAAAACAAAATTATGCTCAAGGTAACACATATCTTCTCCAGACAACCATAGTTCAGAAGTAAAAACACTGGTGTCAGGGAATTCCTGTCATCTAGGAAAGAACTTCAGATGACCACAGGGCTTCGGAAACCCACCCTGTCCTGGGGGGCTTTTAATTCTTCTTTGGTATTGGGACTTGAACCCAGGGCCTTTGAACTGAGCTACATCCCCAGCTCTTAACTTTGAGACAGGGTCTTGCTAAATTACTAAACTGCCAGTCTGGGCTTGAATTTGGGATCCTCCTGCCTCAGCCTCCCAGAGTGCTGGGGTCATAGGCATGCACCACCACACTGGTTTATTAGTATCAGCTCCGTCTGTTCTACAGTCTGAGGAAGAAATCCCCCTGCTGCAGGATGACCAGGCCTCCCACCTTGTGCCCTGACTCCAAAGGTCCAGGAGGGAACTTTTAAAAGACCGAGTGCACTTGGCAGTCTTTCACTGTCTGTCTCGGGAGCTCTGATTCGTCAGTCCAAACACTTCGTGGCCCGAAGGCACATCTGGGTCGGCACGTGTCTCCAGAGCAGCCTAGCGACGGGAAGTCATGTGCCACAGCCTGCCAGGGCCAAAGCTCCTGCACCCCATTGCCACAGCTCGGGCAGACCTGGGCCTGCTTCCCAGAGTGTGGTTGGCACCGCGTCTCACCGGCTGGCACTGCCGGGCGCTTCCTGTGCCCAGCCTGCCTCTACTGTGCCCAGGCACGAGGGGCACGGAGACGGTGGAGGTGGGCCCCGGAGAGCCCGGGGTGCCTGCCGGTCTCAGCCAGAAGTCTGGGCTCTCGCAGTGTTGTCCTCTCTGGCCTTGGGGCTCACAGCTGTCTTGCCCCAGCCAGGCGTGAGTTCAAGGCCTGCCTGAACTACATGGACAGATCTGGTCTCAAAAAACTACACCAAAAAAATAGATTCGAGCCATTTTAAAGAAGATGAAAGTGAGCTTGCGGCGGAACACGGAGTCTCAAGTTGCCTCCTGAATCAGCGGCCAAGCTGGTATGCGGCCCTGGCTGCCGGATTCCCGGGCTGGAGTTCCGTCTGCAGCAAGAAGGCCTTTGCGGGGCTCACACACACCCGCGCACACGCACACCCGTGCACACGCAGCCTGCTGGGGGTGGAGCAGCTGGCGCCCTCTGGGTTCTGCTGCAAACTCCAAGACCCACTGTGGACCACCATGATCCCAGGAGCCCGGGTGTCCCAGCCTCTTTCAGGCCTGCCAGTCCCAGGGCTGCCGCGCTGCAGTGCAGCAGCTGTCACAGATCGGGAGGTGGCCTGTGGCTCCTGAACCCCGTTGTCACGCCAGGAGCTGGGCTGCACACTATTTTCATGGGCTCTTCCTCTCTCTTTTCTCTTCAGTACTGGGAATTGAGCCCAGGCCTTTGCATTGAGCTATGTCCTCAGCCCTTTTCTATTTTCACTTTTTACGTTTGAGACAGGGTCTTGTTAAGTTGTTAAATTGCCCAGGCTGGGCTCCAATTTAAGATCCTCCTGCCTCAGCCTCCTAGGGCACTGAGATTACAAGCCTGTGCCATGCCGCTCGGCTTCACAGACTTCTTACGCTCCTGCCAGGTGGACATTTGGCCCAGGAGGTTGGATCAGGGCAGGGGTCAGTAATGTTCTCCAGATTCTGGGACTGTACCCCCTGGTGATGGGGTGGCGCCTTGTTGCCCTCCTCTAAGCACTGGGATGGGGTCTGGGATCTTGGATAACAGGCAAGGGGTTGTCTCTGTCACCTGTGTCCTGGAAGACGCCTGGAATTCCTCATGCACATCTCCCTGCCTGTGCACAACCTTCCCAGGGTCCTTCCCACACTGCACATCTGGTTTGATTTCACATATGCATGTGCACACATACACCCCTCCCTAGTCCTCTGCCACACCCATCCCACAGAAAACAAAGCAGGGACGTGTGGACATTAAGCCACTTGTGCCAGGACCAGACAGTTCCCAAACAGCCGGGATCCAAACTCTGACTTAGAGTTTCTCTTGTGCTCCATGACACGCTGTGCGTGGGCAGGCTGTGGACACCCTGAGAGCCGGCTCAGAGTGCCGACACCCTTCGCTGGCCCCCCAGAGTCACTAGGGTGGGGACGGCCACACTCCGTTCACTGCCGTTCTCTCCCCTCAGCTCCTGCCCTCCTCGCCCAGGTGTGGATTTGGAACCTGCCTCGCGCCAAGTGCTTCCTTGCTATAGTCTACCGGCCTTCTGCGGTGTGGCGGACACAGTCTGCCCATGCACAAATGAATGCTCCTTTGCACTGGTAAAAAGTGAGATAAATATTAATACCATGTGCAAATTAGTAGCCAGCAGACTAAGTGGGGCATGGGGTGCACACCTATAATCTTAGCACTGGGGAGGATGAAGCAGGAGGATTGCCACAGTTCAAAGCCAGCCTGGACTACGTAGTGAGACCCTGTCTCAAAAAAAAGAAAAAAAAATCAGACTACTTAGAATGATAGACTCCCGTCATCAGGAAGGACCTCAGTTTTTAGTTTTGGTCATCCCTGCACGTTCATCGTATCCCTCACATCACACACACACTCACACACTTACCACACACCCGTCACCTCTTGATTGGATACCTCCAGAGGCGGGTGGGTGCCTGCCTCCCTGGCTATCCCTCAGGGGAAGTGTCCCACTTTATATTGGGACAAATTCACTTCCTGTAACTCTGGCCCCTCTGGATTCAGAAAGGCTTTTGAAAGTTAGTTCATGAAATGAACCAATCAGCAGGGAGAACACAGAGCCACGCCCTCTCGGGGTTTCTCCTTGGGTTGGGCAGGGGCTGGCCAGGTGCCTGGGGCTGCTGCCGACTGAGAGGGCCTCCAGGCCGGCTCTGTTCACAAGTGAGGTGAGTGGGGACCTGGGCCCGGGCCTCACCCACCACAGTAGGGGGACATTCTAGCCCCCCTCCAGGCCCTGATGGCGCCGTATCTGTGACCCTGTGTGGGATTTGGCCCTCCCAGGCATCTGTCCGTGGGAGCAGCTCTGGGTCATTTTGTAATCTTCAGAGACCTTGCGCAGTGACCTTGGTGACATTCTGGGAACAGTCAGGCCACGTGAGGGGAGGACCTGCTGCCTGGAACTTTGATCGGTGCTGGGGGTGGCTTCCGCTGACTGCAGGCCACACCGGGCGCCCCGCTCCTCCTAGGAAGAACCGGGTTGCTGTTCCCACCCACTTGCTCGACCCCTCATGGTAGGACTCCTGGGTCTGGGGGGGTCCCTGGCCGGGAGCGGGAGAGGGGCTTGCTGCTGTCCCTGGTTCAGGGCATCCCCAGGTCCAGAGCCGCAGTACCTGGGTCCCCTCTTCTGGGAGCAAAGCCGGCTGGGGTGGGGGCAGGGGAAGGCTGGGCAATGGGAGCTAGATGAGGACCTTGGCCCCTTGAGGGACAGGCGGGGTGACAATGTGTCCAGGTCCTTGCTGAACAGGACAAAGAGGAAGGCCTGAACTTGGGGGTCATGGAGAGCTGTTTAGCTCAGCACACCCTGAGCCAGGTGCAGGGTGCTGAGCTGGGAGTACTTTGTTCCCAGGGCTCAGCATAGTGGGCACAACAGCACAGACCCAGAGCAGAGGGACCCGAGCTTCCAACAGAGGGAGAGGGGCCTGCAGACCTGCAGGACAGCAGGCAAGGAGGGCTCCCCTGGGAGGTGTGACTTGTGTTGGCCAGGAGGGGGAAGGGGACAGGTGGTCTTAGGGAGAGGTGGGTACAGGCATCCTGTGGTGCCACCAAAGGCTTGGAGGTGGGGCCGTGGTGGGAGAGGACACTGCCATAGCCCTCTTATTCCAAAAGGCCGGCACCACAGAGCCACCATGAGCCACGCCTGACTCTTCCAGGGGCTGGTAGGGTCTGTGCCTCAGGTTTTACATGACTGTCTTCATTCGGGTAATAAAAGAGCTTTCCCTCTTATTACAAAAGTGATATAGGTTTATCATCTTTTAAAAATGTAGAATGCACATTTTAAGCAAAAAACCCCACCAAATTAAAATTATCCATAAATCTATTGTTCAAAGGTAGTCATTGCAAATATCTTCTAAGTAATCTTCCACTGTATTTTCTGTGCACAAATATACCTTAAAAATGGAAATGTGGCATCGTGGGTCTGTAAGTAGATTTCTTTTAAGATATTGCAAACATCTTGGCACTAGATACGTAGAAAAGTAGAATAAATATTTATTGCAGTACATGTTGCCATTGGTCCCCCACCCACCCCACACACTTAGCCCATGTTCTTGCATTTTCTGCAGCAGCTCTGGAGTCCTCTTTCCTGAGTGTCTTTAGTTCTACTGTCTTGCTGCCTCAATGTCCTGAATCGATTCAAAACATTGACCTTTCCTGGCCACCTTGACTTTGGGGAAGAGCCAGAAGGCCCCTGGGCCAGATCCGGTGGATAGCGTGATTGAGGACACACTGCGATGTTTTTATGAGCCTGCCTTTCTGTTGGATGGCACTTGGCAGCGACATTTACTGCCGTTTGCCGTATTGCGATCACACCTCCTGTACTCACAAAAGAGGACACCGGAATTGCTTTCAGAAAATGGCAAGAACGATGGCACGAATGTATGTGAAGCAAGGGGGTGGATTTAGAGGGACTTCACGGCAATGCATTTTTTACTGTAATACATTTTTAAGTTTAAACATTCATCACATATTTTGATCACACTTCGCATAATTTTTAAGGCATCACAGAAGATTTCCACCTAACCACCCCACCCTACCCTGCCGTGTAAGTTGATTCTAGCTGGGGACAGTCTGGTGCCTGTTGTACTCCTAAGTGTCATAGGCGTGCTAATAATGCTGACCATGTGGCTTTAGGACCCTTATTATCACCTTCACTCTCTATTGGCGGGAGCAGGAATGTGGGCCGTCCTCTCCCTGACGTGTGGGCAGCACGGTGGGCGGGCGGGGGTGGGGCAGGAGGAGCAGAGGTTGCAACCCAGCCCAGCCCCGAGGCCTTGGCCCCCGGCTTATTTGCTGGGAAGAGCAGAAAGGAGGCCAGGCCTGGGGACAGGACAAGGTCACCAGGTGAGCTCAGGAGGCCTCTCTCCTGCTTCTAGCCGAGCTGCAGCCCGAGTGGCGGAAGCCGGTGGTGCAGTGAGGCCGGTGCCTGTGCAGTGGGGGCGGGGTGCAGCCCGTCCGTCCCTCTGGAAGGGGTGAGGTTTGCCTCCGCGGCGGCTGACAGATGGGCCTGGGCGCACACAGAGTCGCACCAGCCCAGGAGCAATTTGAGAAGGGAAAGGAGTCTGTTTGCACCCAGTCAACCAAGACAAATAAAACCTTAAAAACACAGAAAAGGCCAAACTCCTCCAGCTTGCTGAGTGTGGGACATTTTTGTGGGCATTTGCTGATCTTATTCCCAGATGTGAACCAGAGGCTTGCTGGCTGAGGCCCGCCCTCTGGGCCACCGCCTCTGATGTCCCGATGTCCCCAGGCAGGGGTTGCCCTGTCCAGGGATCCACAGCCCCGAGGTTGGCCAGGGACAGGGCCCAGTCCACGGCACGTGCTCCTCTGAGGCCAGCATGAGGAGGAAAGGGACAGGAAAAGCACGGTTGAGCACACGTCCTGGTCCCCGCCGGCGGTGGGTGGATGATCTCATCGGGTTTTCCACAGCGGCTTTGGTGACTACCTCAGAACAGAGCGGGCAGGCTGAGCTTGAGAGAATCGGGGTCACCGGCAGGGCTGGGTGTCACCCTGTGCCAGGCTTGGGCTTTCCCAAGAATGCCCTCACTTGATCCTTACAACAGCCTCCCCAGGGGAAGGCAGTGTTCTGCTCATGGTTTTGAAGATGAGGAAAATGAAATACAGAGAGGTTAAGTAATTCAGTGAAAGTCACACAGCAGATCACGGATGGAGACAGGATTTGAATCAGGCTGTCTGACTTCAGAATGCCAGTTCTCAGTCACTCTGCAGTAATATGACGTGGAGTCCCAACCTGGGAGTGGATCATGTGGAAATTGTGCCAGGTGTGATGGTGCTCGCCTGTAATCCCAGCAGTTGGGAGGCTGAGGCAGGAGGATTGCAACAAGTTTGAGGCCAGCTTGGGTTACACGGTTCTAGGCCAGCCTGAACTACACAGCCAGATCTTATCTCAAAAAAAAAAAAAAAGTGCCTTATTTCCAAATGATAATGGGTTAATGAAGCTTAGGCAAGCAGCAGAGAGGATGCAGTGGTGGCCCCAGCAGGCAGGCGCTGTCTCCGGGGCCCTGTGGCTCTGGGTTGTGGACTTCCACTGTGGCCCAGTCTCCTGGTAGGGAGCACAGGGCTGTGGCCCAAGTTCTGCTGGGGACCCCGGGGTGGCCACGCTGCGCTCCGAGGAGGCGCCTGGGCTAGGGCCTCCCCACCCACCTCCAAGCTGTGCCTTCCTGGGCCAGTGGCTGTTTCCAGAAGCCTGGGGTTTGACGGCGTGGCTGGACGTGGGGAGGACAGGGTCGCCCTGCGCTGCTGTGGCCAGAACGAGCTGCTTTGTGTATTTCTACATGTATGCTGTGTGACTGAAAAATACAGTGTGTGTTTGGGTTTTTAAAAAAATGATTACACTAAAAGACACATTGCCAGGAACCCCTCAGAATACTGCTCCTCACTCCAACATCCTTATCTATCATCCCGGCCGCTTTCTGCAGCAGCTCTGGAGTCCTCTTTCCTGAGGGTCTTCAGTTGCACTATCATGGCTGCCTCGATATCCTGAATTGATTCAAAGCATTGACCTTTCACGATCATTTTGACTTTGGGGAAGACCCAGAAGTCACATGGTGCCAGATCCGGTGAATAAGATGGATGGGGACGCAGTGTGATGCTTTTACAGCCTGCCTTCCAGTAGGATGGCCCTCAGCAGCAGCAGTCACTGTATTTTTGATCACACCTCTTAAAGACCTGCAGGAAAGAGGTCTGCAGAACTGCCTCAGAAAGTGGCAAGAATAAGGGATGAGTGTGTTTGAAGTGAGGGGGAGGATTTTGAAGGGAATTCATGGTGATGTTTGTTACTCTTACAAATTTTAAAAATGTACACATTGGCCATGTTCACTCTACTGAAGCTGAGCTTGTAACTGGTGGCCTGCGGTCTCCAGGGGAAGGAAAGACCTTCTCCCTTCTGCGAGGAGCCGCGGCAGGGTCCTCGCCAGGCCCTCAGAGGGTGTGTCACAGTCTTGGTGAGCTGTCCCAGACAGGCACCCGAGGGAGGTGTGCGTTCTCCCGGAGAGAGACTGCCCCTCTTTACCGACTTCCGTAGAACATTCCTGGAAAAGCCCAGAGTCCTTGCGTGTCTGAATGGGCGGGTGCTCGGGGTCCTCTGTATCGCGGCGACCTTGGTGACCAAGGTTACGGGAGAGGTCCAAGCAGAGAGGTCGAAGCGGGGTCTGGAGATGGAGGAGGCTGCCGACAGGGGGCAGCAGAGGGCCAGCCAGCGACTTGGCCTGAGGGGAGCTAATCTGAGAAAAATCAGGATTGTGCTGCAAGCAGCCTTTCTTTCCCCTCCTTTTGTTTTCAACAGAGCTAAGTGTATTCTCCCTGGAGGATATTTTGTTTACCTGTGCTACTGTCGCAGTAGCCTTTTCTCTAGTGGTGGCTGTGACCTTTAACATTTAGATAACAGCGTATGAATGGCTCCTGCCATGTTGGCCCTGGTCTGACGCCTCACCTGTATCTGCTGGTTTTGCCCGCATCGTGGCCCTACGTGGCAGGTGCAGGGTCATCCCGTGTCACATACAGGAGGTTGCCACACTGGTGGGCTACATAGTATGCCGGAGGTCTCGTGGCTGGAAAGTGCTGGACCTGAGATTCGAACTCTTGGACTTGGAACTGCTATAAGCCACGTAGATGAGTCAGATGAGCACAGCTGTGATGTGAGAGGAACCCTGGGAACGGGAGCCCGCTACTCGCAGAGTTTCCTGATATCTTGACTTTTCGGGTGACATCTCCAATCTTTCGGGGTTACTGGTGATACATAGAAAAGGTCACTGACCTGGACGCAGTGGCTCACGCTGATAACCTCAACACTCCGGGAGGCCGAGGCAGGAGGACTGTAAGTTGTCTGGGCAACTTAGCAACTTAGGGAGACCCTGCCTCGGAAGAAAAATTAAATAGAGCTGGGGCTGTAGTTCAGTGTGAAGGCCCTGGGTTCAATCCCACTGGGGAAGAAACAAAACACACTTGTAAACTTTACCCTGCATTTGTGACCTGGGGATAAATGCTGGCTGTTTTTAAAATTAATACTTAGTGGAAGGGAGGGGAGGGGAAGGGGGGAAGAGGGGGGAAACCAAGATGTATCATGTACAGGTACAAAATAACCATGTTGATTATGATCATTATGTATACAATGTACCAATACATGTTCTTGGTAAAAATAAAATAAAAAAAATAAAATTAATACTTAGCACACTAAGATCGTGGTCTCCCTGGATCTCCTGGACCATGAGATCCACAAGTCTGGGACAGTTCTGCCCACACCACCCTGGAAAGGTCCTGGCTCCATGGTGGCGTGGAAGGAGGATGGCACAAGTGACAGCACCTTCAGCAGACAGCACAGAGCGCAGGGGGCAGGGCCCCTCAGAACAGGCCCTGAGTGCCGTGATTTGGAAACTCAGAAGAGTTACGGCTTAGACATTTTCAACTCAGGGACAATCTGCCTGTATTTTACATATTATATTGATGATTCCACACACAGTCTGATCTCCCTCATGCCTATCTTCTCTGTCTTTTCGTCTCCTTTCCGCTTCTTTCTCCACTCTGGGGAGAACATGAAAGACTCCAAAGTCCTAATCCACTTTCTTGGCGAGTGTCCGTGTCCCCAGCTATCTTGTAAGGCTCCTGTGAGGTGACATGAAAACAGCTGCTAAAAATATAACTTGGGAAGTTGAGCATGGTGATGTGCGCTGGTAATCCCAGCACTCTGGGAAGCTGACGCAAGACGATGGCAAGTTTGAGCCCAGCCTGGGCAATTTAGTGAGGCCCTGTCTATAAATAAATGAAAGCTAGCTAGCTAGCTAGAAGAGCTGGGGGTGTAGCTTAGTGCAGAGGACCTGTGTCCAATCTGCAGTATCACAGGAACAAAATGCCTGGGCCGGGGGAGTGGCGTGGCGGTGGTGCACGTGCCCAGGCCTTTGATTCGGGCCTGACGGGGTGCCCTGCTCACGCACTGAGCCTGCCTTTGTCTTCAGGGTCCCAGTCGTGCACTCTGCCAGCTGGGCCGTGCTGCCCGTGGTAACGGCACCCTCCCTGTCTTCTCTCCTCTGACCCAGATGGTGCCCACTGGCGCCTGGCTGTGCTGGGCCTCCCTCCTGCCCCTGCTCCTAGCCAGGCTGGCCTGGCCCTGCCCTGAGGGCTGCGACTGCTTCGTGCACGTGGTGTTCTGCTCCGATGAGAAGCTGGCTGCCGTCCCGCCGGACATCCCGCCGGATGCCACCGACCTCGTCTTCGTGGAGACCACATTCGCCGAGGTGGGAGCCTGGGCCTTCAGCGGCAGCCCCAACCTCAGCAAGCTGGTCTTCCTCAACACCCAGCTCCAGCGCTTCGGGCCCGGCGCCTTTGAGGGGCTGTCCAGGCTGCGGGACCTGGAGGTCACGGGCAGCCCCTTCAACCTCAGCGACGGCACCTTCGCCAACCTGACCGAGCTGGGCCAGCTCACCCTGAGCTTCAACGAGCTGGACGCCCTGCCCGAGGGCCTGTTCCTTGGCCTGGACACCCTGGAGTCCCTCCAGCTGCAGGGCAACCAGCTCCAGACTCTGCCCCGGGGGATCTTCCAGCCCCTGGCGCGTCTGAAGACCCTCGACCTGGGGCAGAACCGGCTGGCCCGGCTCCCGGAGGGGCTGCTGCGCCCGCTCTGCAGCCTGCGCTCGCTGAGACTCAGTGACAACCAGCTGTCCCAGGGCCTCCCCCCGGGCGTCTTCACCGGCCTGGGCAGCCTGCAGGAGCTCTTCCTGGATGGCAATGCCATCTGCGAGCTGTCCCCAGACCTGTTCTCAGGGCTCTTCCTCCTGGAGCAGCTGTGGCTGCAGCACAACGCCATCGACCATCTGCCGCCCGCCGTCTTCGCTGACCTGGGCAGCCTGACGTCCCTGAGCCTGCAGGACAACACGCTGCGGACGCTGCCCGCCGGGCTCTTCTCCCCCACCCCGCACCTGCTCAGCCTGTCACTGTCCCACAACCAGCTGGTGACTGTCGCGGAGGGCACCTTCGCCAACCTGTCCAGCCTGGAGTCCCTCACACTCGCGCACAACGCCATCGCGCGGCTCCCCGCCGGGGTCTTCCGGGGCCTGCGCAGGCTGGTCAAGCTCTACCTGGACAGCAACAACCTGACGGCCCTGCCACCTGGCCTCTTCCACAACCTGTCCAACCTCGAGCTGCTCCACCTGTCCCGGAACCAGCTCAGCACGCTGCCCGAGGGCCTCTTCGACACCAACTACAACCTCTTCAACCTGGCCCTGCACGGCAACCCCTGGCAGTGCGACTGTCGCCTGGGCTGGCTGACCGGCTGGCTGCGCCTCTGGAGCGCCCAGCTGCTGCACACCCGCACGTCCTGCGCGGGGCCGGCCCACCTGCGCGGCCAGGTGCTGTCGGCCCTGAAGGAGGAGCAGCTGGTGTGCCCGCCCCGCCGGCGCCCCGGCCTGGACCACGGGGCGGGCGGGGGTGGCCGGGACGCGGCGGTGGAGGCCGGGGCGGCCCGGAGTCGCTGCACTTACAGCAACGCGGAGGGCACCGTGCTGCTCACCTGTGACGAGGCCCAGTGTCGCTGGCTGGACGTCCAGCTGTCTCCCCGGCAGGGCGAGGGCTTCCTGCCGATGACCTACAACGCCAGTCAGGGGTGGGACTTGAGGTCCAGCTGCGGCTCCGTGAGGGTCACCGTGACAATCGGGGCTCGGGCGGTGGGGCCCTAGGAGCACACGGAGCCCGGGCGGGCCGGCGGGGAGAGGGAGCCGAGTCCCAGAATGTTTGGCTTTTTTGGGTGCGAGGTACGTAGTTGCATCTCCAGGCCCGGGGAGGTGGAGTCGGGTCCCTCCCTCCTTCCCTTGCTGCTGTCCTCCAAGAATCTGAGACCAGTCGAGGCCTCCTTGTACCTTGCGAATGGCCCTTGAGACCTGTGCCAAGGTCAGAGCCCCCACCCCATCCTGTCCCTGTCACAGGGTCCCTCTTATTTAGTCCTGGTCCCCTCATCTGGTGTCCCGGCCCAGAGGGACGGTCACCACTATCCCAGTTACACACCCCAGGGTCCCACGCTTCTGATGCCCAGTGATGTCTGTTCGGATTTCTTTGTTTGCGGTGGATGCAGAGGAGAAACAGGCACAGGAGAGGCAGAGGTGGCCCGGAGCTGGGGCGTGGCCTGACTTCCAGCGGGGAAATCGCTTCAACCGTGTCCACCTCCCCGGCTGCATTCAGGAGAAACCGAGGCAAGACGGGGCCTTGGAAGAGTCAGCCCAGCTCTGAGCCTTTGTGACCCGAAGCCGCAGGGAGCAGCAGTGGCTTTGTCAGCTGGGCACCAAGATGGAGCTCCCTGAGGCGAAAGAAGAAGGCTGAGGGCGGGTGGCAGAGGGGCGGCCTGCTGTGGGTCTTGGCTGCTCCTTGTGCCTGATTCTGTGGGCTCCTTTGTGGAATTGTTCTCCCTGGTTTTCGGGGCGCCTCTGCTGACCCACTGTGTCACCCTTTCACTGTCCCTCGGCTGCTGCCTGCACCTGGCCTCCTCGGGGCTCCTGCTGTCCCCTGTGTCTCAGCCCTGAGCCGAGGGCCCTGGACAGTTCGGGTTCCGCCACCAGCCACCAGTGTCTGAACCGAGCTCTGACCCCGGTCCTCCTGGGTCCCCACCCAGGACTGGCAGGCTCAGGGCTGAGCGTTCTCCGGCCTTGCTCCCCTCATCTGCAGGGCCAGCTTTGGCTTCCATTTCTCCCTCTCCAGGCTTCCTCTGGGTTTTCGAGTGGTGGCCGGATGGAAAGGCCGGGTGGGGAGGGAGAGCTGGCCCGAGTACAGCAGGCCTCCTGCAGCACGTAGTTTGGGGGAGACGCCGAGAGAGGTCTGTGTGTGCGGATGTCAGAGCTCCGAGGAGGCCTGGCCACGGGGACAAGAGTCTCTGGGAGCCTGCAGTTCGTGCCGGCAAGAGGCCGGGGCCTGGCTCCCTGGGGAGGGCACAGGTGCCTGTGCGGGAGGAGCAGGACGCAGGGCGGGGACCTCGCTGCCAGAGGCCGTGCCAGGCTGCCGATGACAGCGGTGGCAGAGGGACAGGGCTGGGAGCCCGGGAGCAGCTCTGTAGTGCAGGACGGGCGCTCCGGGCTGTGTGGGAGGAGGGCGCCCGGACGGGTTGCCGCCTGCACTGCAGCAGTTGGCCTGCGAGGTCTGAGCCGGCAGGAGGCAGGGGACGGTGGGGGCTGCTGCCTGGCTGGAGGCGACAGCCGAGAGGGCAGGGACGCTGAAGAGGGAGCCAGGAGGTCTCGGCAGCCCCACTGAGCACGCAGGTAGGCAGAAAGCCCTGACCACAAACCGCAGAGATGCAGCAGGAACACAGATTTGTACAACCACTGTGGAAACTGACATGGAGCTTCCTCAAAAATCCAGGACGAGAAATTCTATTCCATCCAGCTAGTCCCCTGCTAGGTATCTTCCCGAAAGTGATAAAGACATCACAGCGCAGCCCATGCACGCCCATGTTTACAGCAGCACAATTCGTAATAGCCGAATCTTGGAAGCAGCCTGTATGTGTGTCACCAGCAGATGAATCAATAAAGAAAATGTGGTATTTACACACAGTAAAGTACTGCTCTGCCATAAAGAAAGACACTTGTAAGAAAACAGATGCACCTTGAGACCATAGTTTTAAGTGAAATAAATCAGGCACACAAGCTTAAAAATGGCATGTTTTTTTTTTTTACATGAGAAACCCAAAGTATAAATAAATTAAAGAACAAAGTAAAAAATAGATAATAGGAAATGGGGAGATAGATCTTTTGCAAAAGGGAAGGGGACCCAGAGGTGGAGGGTGTCTGGGGGAGGAAGGAGGAGGAAGGGGAGGAAGAAAGGATTGAACATATACAATGTGTCTGTACCAACCAACTCCCCACAAGGAATGTAATCCTCAGCACTGCAAACAGGGACTAATAAAAATAAAACCGAAAGAAGGAAAGCTACATAGGTATCATCTGTGTCTGTCGGTCCCAGGAAAACCTGGAAGCTGGGTGCTGAGTGGCCTGGCTGTGGGTCCAGCGGCTGCCGGCCAGTGTCACCCCGAGAAGTCCTGCAACTGTGAGCCCAAGAGGCTGGCGAGGGAGGGTGGGGTAGAGCCAGGCGAGGCAGGAAGGGGGACACCAGGGAGCCTGTTTCTCCTCCCAGGCCTCAGTTTCTTCATCTTTGTAACAAGGAGGTGGCTGAGCCCTTGAATCATGCAGGAAGTTCAAAAAACATGCGCCCACCCTCCACGATGGATGCAATTGCTCTGTGCTGCAGACACTGATCAAAGCGGGCTGCAGGGTCTGGCGACCGAGCCCAGGGGTGCGCACGCCCAGCCGGCACCCTGCCACGGAGCCGATGTCCAGCCCCAGGTAAGCGCCCTGTTACAGCCAAAACATCCAACTCCTCCAGTGCCTTGAGCATGCGGCTGGGGTTGACGGCCGGGGCCCAGTTTAGTCTCCAGTGCCGTCCCGTGTAGGTCTCCCGTGGTCGTCCCCAGCCGGAGCCAGGACCACCAGGCTAACACATGCCGGCTCTGTCCCCTGCAGCCGCTGTCACGCTCTGCATCAGTCCGCTAGTGCAGCCAGCCACAGGCCCGGGCTCCCTTCCTATCCTGTGCATGTTTCCGGCTTGATCTCCTTGGTGCTCTTGGAGGGTCCGCGGCATTGGAGGAATGGCAGCCGGTGCAGGGCGGCTGCGTCCTGCCAGCCAGTGGGGCTCCCTTCTGGTCACCACGGCACAGTTCAGCGATTCCCTGCTGCCTGTCGGCCATGCCCGTCGGGGCGGGTTATGGAGCACTCCGTGCCTCAGTTTCCCTGCCACGTTGCTCATCACCTACCGGTGCCTCCTCATAGTGTTAGTGGTAAAGATGAGACTAACGCCTCCGCAGATGGGCATGGTGTGCGCACGCGTCACCCCAGCACCTGGGAGATCGAGGTGGATCCTCACAAGTTTGAGGCCAGCCTGGGCTACCTAGTCAGACCCCGGCTCAAACAAAACAAAACAAGAAAAAACAAACAAAAACTAGTGCATTCATGGAAAGCACCCAAGACAGCGGCACAGGATCAGTTCTACAAACTGCTACCTTGCCCCTTTTTATTAATTTTATTTCAAGAGGGGGTCTTCCTAAGTCATTCAGTCACCCGGGCTGGGCTTGAACTTGTGATCCTCCTGCCTCAGCCTCCTGGGATTGCAAAGACAAGCTGCCCTGCTGGGCTGGGTGGGCTCTTGGTTTCGGAAAGCTCAGTGCCGAGCAGTGTGCCTTGGCCTGCGGCAGCCTCGCACACCTGGCGTTCACGCCCCTTGATGGCACACCAGGCACGCGGTGTGCCTGGCTTGTACCGTGGGGTTTTGCCTCGGTACGGCTCTGTGATGGCCTCGGGACCACACGACACGCTTGCCTGAAGATGCCCTTATCACGATGTGTCCCCTGCGTCAAGTGACGCTTTGTGAGGAAGGAGCTGGCAGACACCGGCAGATGGCTTCACCAGTGCGTCCTTTCTGCTGGCTGCCGTTCTTTCCTCCTCTGCCGCTTGCTTCGTTCAAGTCTGCAATTGTGTGGAACCTGGTCCCAGGACGCCCCCTGGTGGCCTATTGGGAGAACAGCTCTAGCCGGGACTGAGGTGGGGCCAGGTCGGCCGGAGGTTCACAGCACAGGACATACTGGGCTGGATGCCACCTTGGAGGGCTGGAAATGTGGGGCGTTCCAGATGGTCCCAGCAGTGCTGTGTGGCTCTTGTCCATTCAAAAGACGTTTCCTTAACAAGTCAGCAGGTGTTTGCTCAAATCCCGGCAGTAACGCACAGCTCTGCTCCCAGGAGTTGGGCAGGCTGAGGCAGGAGGGTCACAAGTGTGAGGCCAGCCAGGGCAACTTAGTAAGACCCTGTCTCAAAAATTAAAAAATGAAAAATGGCTGTGTGAGTGCAAAGGCGCAGGGCTGGTTCCTGAGTAGTGCAAAAAATGAAACTAAAAGGAACTCAGGGATTCGGTCGCTGGAATCCAGAATCCTGACGGCAACACCCTCGTGACTTGGTAACTGGATG
This sequence comes from Hystrix cristata, assembly GCA_004026905.1. Classification (NCBI taxonomy): domain Eukaryota; kingdom Metazoa; phylum Chordata; class Mammalia; order Rodentia; family Hystricidae; genus Hystrix; species Hystrix cristata. The sequence goes on along the minus strand of PVJO010006228.1, from coordinate 46,246 downwards.
GGACATTGTCACAAAAGTGCAAAATGCTCCTGTTACCAGGACTGAGACCGGAAAGCCCTGTGTCAGGTGGGGCAGGAGGTGACCTTCTGTCAGGTACAACCATGTTATTGAAGCAACGCTTTGGTATCACGGAAAGGCGTGACTTACGGCACCTGGCTTCCCGGCCAGCCCCCGCTGTGGCCCAGGGCGGAGGGGGACAGGTCACTCGGTTTGCAGAGTTCCAGCTTCCGAGTTTGGGAAACGGAGTTTTGACCCTCCCCCGCGTGCCCCGCAGCACTGCCACTGTCTCTACCCCTGCCAGTCTGTGCTTCCATCCACCTGCCCGTCCGTCCATCTGTCCACCCCCCGTCATCACCGCGACCAACAGCACCCTCATTTCTCCATCATCCACGTGTCTGACGTGCTCTCTATTCAGATCAGCAGAATTCCAGCCTAGTAAAGTAACTTGGAACACGCCTGGGACTTTCGGTAAAGCAATTTGACCTGGGAAAATAATGAAGAAAAACGGAATTAACCGGAACGGCAAAGACTTTAATCTTGGAAGCTCTGCCCGTGAGGCCCCCAAGGCGGGTTCATGTTGCTTGCCATCTGGGGGAGCCAGACAGGGGGCTCGTGGCCTCCCCTGTGGTGAAAGCCGCCCCGATTGGCGGCAGGAAGCCCTGCCTCAGTGCCCAGGCCTGTTAACTGTTGGCGTCCCACTCGCTGGACGGAGCCCACGCGCCCTGTGCCGTTTGAAGCGCTTATTGGAAAAGCAGACTTGGTCTTGGCCTCAGCTCTGAGCAGCCCCTTGTGTGGGGCGCTCCCCAGGGCTGTAATCGAACCGTCTACTTTCGGCATTCTTGCTTTCATCTCCAAGTCACATTTGAAAATTTATATTTAAAGAAAGTCAGGGAAGGGGCCAAGAGGACTCAGGCGGCCTGCGGTGCCAGAGCGCCCAGCACAGCCGCCGCAGAGGAGGCTGCGGGGGTCAGAGCGGAATTAGGGAATTAAACCACACCGGGCGGCAGTGCTGCGGGCTGGCTTGGGGAGCTGGCGGGTAACCTGTCCTCTCATGGCCTAAGTGGCTGAGCTGGGGTGCCATCCAGGCTTTGTAGAGTATGAGGTCTGAGGGTTTGGATCAGCCCTCAGTCCAGTGGGGGCAGAGTTTTCTAAAAATCCCAGAGGACAGGGCAGTTGAAAGTCTGCTGGGTGCCCAGCTCAGCATCTGGCCAGCCTGGCCGACAAGAAGTAGGATCCAGCCTGCTTCCGGAAGCTTTGTGGACCCTGGTGACCACGAGTGAGAACGAACAGTTACAGGAAAGGGCCAGGCCCTTTGCGCGTCCCTACTGCCCTCCAGCGGGATTCTGAAAACAGGAAGTGTCTGATGGGTCTTTGTGAGCAGGCCCCCCTCCTGCGAAAGGCTGCTGTCAAGCACCTCACAATTTCCCTACAGCTCCTAGGAAGATCTCCTCCAGGGTCCCATGTGAGGTTGAAACACTAAGGTGAAATGTTTTTGTTTTTGTTTTTGAGTGCAGGCTGTGCACAGGTGTGAAGAGAAGCCCCGTCTCTTGAGCCTAACCCCCACATCCCTACACACCCACCACAGAGCAGGACTCCTCAGCCTGCAGTGGGTGCCTCTGCCAGGGGCTGATTTCGATAAGCAAACCAAAGACAGGCTCTTTGTGAGGCCTGAAGATCGTGAACTCTTTGGAAGAACCACAGGACGGTTTCTGGACACACAGGGTGAAGAGGCTTCGTACTCCGAATAGAGACTGAGGCTTAGAGCGGGGTACTGTGAGTCAGCAGGATGAAGGGAAAAGCTCTCGGCCTCCTGGCTGCTGATTCCCCAGATCATGAACTGCTCTCTCTCGGGCTGAACACAACATCGGTGGTCCTGCTGCTGTGGCATTTGCCCCCCGGGCGGCACTGACTTTAGAAACCAGGTTTAACAGATAGATCCTCTAACACGACCCGGGGGCCCAGGGTGTCTGGGAAGTGTGGGCCTCGGGGCCCTGACCTGGAGGCAGGGCGGGTCCGTACCCCTCCCCCAGACACTCAGAATTATGAGCCAGCACAGACTCCTGTGCGAAGAGGACCCCGTGAATGAGTCAGTTCTCCGCTCCTGCCTTCCCAGGCTGTGGCTTTCCTTCCACCCGTGTGGGACACGGGTCATTTGCTCTGTATGTCATGCCTGTGATGGGGGACCGTTGGGGACCGCCGGGGACCACAGGGTGTGGTGTGACTTTGGTGTAAGCGCTGAGTCGGATTGCTGCAGCGCCCTGCTGATTCCCGAGAACCGGACTTCACATCGCCTGCGCTGTCACAGCTGGGCGAGCCGAGCCTGAGGCCTGGGTGGCTTTGGCAGGGAGGCGTCCACCATGTCCCTGTGTTCTCCTCCTGCCAGGTGGCCCGAGCATCCGTCTCTGAGAAGCCCCTGCCCGTGGCTGTGGGACCAGGCACGCATGCGCTATGCTCTTTACATCACGCTCCCACTAAAGGAGCAGCCAGTGTCCCAGCCCCGTTTGTGTGCTGGTAAACCGAGCCAGCCACCGATCTGCAAGTGGACCCTCGGGTGTCACCTGGGAGCGCGCTAGAAGTGCGTTCATGATGCACCTCACAGTTCTGACTGGAAGCCCTCTGGGGCCTTCAGATGTGGGCCGGGATTTGGAGCCGAGACAATGGAAGTGGTGCTTGGCCGGGGTCGCCCTTCTGGGCCAGGGGGCCGGAAGATGGGGGTACATGTAGTCTGAAGAAGCCCCTGGAAGGTGGTAACTTGTGCCCCGGCCAACCTTATCTATTTGAGATCTAGAACCAAATCCCGCAACAGACTGCAGCGGTCTTGGCGTTCTGAGGATTTTTTCAGCTTTCAGAATTGTATTGTATTCATTCTGATTGCTTGGCCTGGGAATCTCCCTCATTGTGATTTTAGTACAAAGACTTCGGCTGCGGAAGGGGGCTTGAGCCAGGAGACCCCGAGCACCAGGAAGGGGGAGTTGCTTTGCTGATGGTCAAGCAAGCATGCACATCTGCTTTAATTTTGAAAAATGAGTTTCTTAAAGGAAACAGATGTCGGGAATCTCTTTTTACTGCCCTGGACAGAGAAAAGACACACCCTAAGCTATTCAAACATTTGCACACAGTGGTGGAGGTGGGAGTCCTCTGGCTAGCAGCCTGGTATCTGGGAAGCAGCCTGGCCCGAGGGCCGGAGGCTGGGACAGCTTCTTAGAAAGTTAGAAAGTTTGTGTTCTGTCCAAGGCAGCGTTTATCTCTCTTATCAGAAGAGGCCTCCTCCGCCTCCTCGGAGGGTGGTATTTCCCTTGTGGCTACCCAGGCAGGAAGCAGGTGGCAGGGCGCTGACCTCACTGCGTGCCCCGGGGCAGGCTGGGTTTGGCAGCTGTCGATCTCGCTGATTGCTGCGCATTCTGCATCTCTGGGAGCCGGAGCTGCTGATGTGCTCACAGCTGAAGCTGGGCCTGGGTGGGAGGCCCCGTCCTGGGAACTGATGCTCTGAGAGGCCCCCACGCTGCTGCTCCCTCTGTCTCGCCTCTGCATGTCTCCAGAGGGAAGATGGTTGCTGCCGCTCAGTCCACGTCTCCTCCCCATCCCACTCCATTGGCCATGTTGGTCTCAGGAGCCCAGAGCCCCGCACAACTTGTGCTCCTCTTTGTCACCTTTCACTCATTCCATGCTGCCTCAGGACCTTCGCACTTGCCGTTTCTTCTGGTGGGACCTGCCTCCTCCATCTTAAGCACATGTCACCTTGGGACACCTGCCTATTCAAAACTGCAACCCATTTTACCCACACATCCCACCCACTCTCCCTTCACTCCCTTCACCTTATTATGTATATCACTTCCATCCAGCGCACACCCGTTTGGCTATTGTGGTTGGGGAACTGGCCCTGGGTTCAGATAATCAGGAGATGCATTTTCTAGAGAATTTAAACATGATCACGAGGTGTGCTGAAAGCCTGATGGCCCCTCATGAGCCTCCAGCTCGCCACTGCTCTGGGGCCCTGCCCATCCCTTCTGTTTCTTCTGCTAATTGTGCCTGTACGAGGGCGGAAGCTGCAGGGCCTGGGTCGCTTTGCCCATTTTATTCAAGCCCGTGCTTAAAATCTGCCTACAGTACGTGCTTGGCGAGCTCTGTCGAATGAGTGAATGAACGAATGAATGAGTGAAGTAGAGGGTGCCCCGTGTCGGGGGCTTTCAGGCGTTTCGTGCCCTAGCGAGGAGGAAGGTGCTCTGGGTGGAGGACGGCAGGTTCGGAAGCCCGGGCCTGTCCCTCTCAAGGTCATCTGTCAAGGGCAGACTTGGGGTCCCTGCGTGCCATTCACCCGTGGCCTCTCTTACAGCATCGCTGCTTAGCAGTGAACGGGCTCCCTCACTGCTAGAGGATCCTGTTACATCTTTCAGGAGGTGACTGTCACTTTTCAGTCAGCATGGCTGTCTCCTCTGCCGAAGCACTCGGACCTGGCCACTGTCGACACCTTTACCTGCTGCTTGCTTTCCCCGTGGGAGCTGGGACTGCTCAGAATGCTGCGGGTACCCAGGGAGAGACAGGGAGCGCCAGGGGCCAGTCGCAATGCCATCTCCCCCAGGAAGCCTTTCTCGCTTTCTCCTCCAGGCCCAGGAAAGTTCATCACATTCTTCTGGCTCATTTCTATAGCACATCTCATGTGTTACCCTCTTCATTAACTTCATTAACTTGTGTCTTCTACTGAGGGCGTCTCCAGGAACAGAGGCACTGCTGAGGCACGTCAATTCCAGCCCCTTCTAGATGCCAGTCTGAGTGGGGAGACCGGCGTGTACCAGGTGTTGTGTGCCAGCAGCAGCCACCCCCGAAGGAACTCTTACAGGCTCCAGGAGCGGGTCTACGGACATCAGATTTTTAACCAGTTACACATCAGAATTCAGAAGGACTTCAGTTAATACTTATCAAGTTAGGGTAGGAACTGAAAAAAATGATTTGGAAACTTTGAGAATTTTCAAAAAGTCAAACTGTAGACTTCAAATCTCCCGCCTCGTTCTATGCAATGCATCTGAGGAGTACATAGATGTGAAACTTTTCATTGAGTGGATCCTTCTCCAGACTTTTAAAACCGCTGCTAGTAAGCACGCCCACGCGCTCTCCCGCCCCTGGTGCCCGCGAGTGCGTGCATGTGGAGACCTCCCTGCTGCAGATGAAACAGGCTCCCGTCTGAGAGCAGCCCAGACCCTTCTGCTCCACGAGAGCCAGGTTCTGGCTGGGCAGACGTCGCTGCCTGCGGCTGACTGAGCGGCCGAGAATCTCATTGTGGACACCTGGGAGCTTCCGCCTCCGAGAGCAAGGCCAGGAGGTGTCATCTGTGCTGGGCCGTGGCCCCCCTGGCCTGACACCACGTCACTTAGAGCGTTTTCAGGCTCCCAACAGCCCATCTGTCATTCAGGCCACCACCCAGATGGGCAAGACTCGTATGGGACGCTTCCCCAGGCCTCCTCGGGCTTCTGCGATAGTGTCCCTCGGTGTAGGACAGGCTGGGTGTCAGCCATCAGCTTCGGGAGGCTTTGGAGAAGGGCGGTTCACTCTTGGGAATGAAATCCTCTCACCTGTGAGGTGAGAAGTGAGGTCTGCGGTCCCAATCTGTACCTGACAAGCACAAGCACTTGTACATCAGTGCTCAGACACCCCAACACCTCCTGGCCATCGTTAAGTCATTTCAGCATTTCCTTCTGGAATATCTGAGTTCGCAGACTGTCCAAGCAGGTTGGTTTAGTTTTCAGTAATTAAGAACACTTTCACAATTAACTGACGATCACTGGAGGAAAAACATGGTGGACATACAAATAAAAGGTTGAAATATAGACACATCAGCCCCGCATGGTGGCACACACCTGTGATCCCAGCACTTAGGAAGCTGAGGCAGGAGGATCACTGCGAGTTCGAGGCCAACCTGAACTACATAGTGAGACCCTGACTCAGAAAAACCAATAAATAAATACGTAAAATAAAGGACAAGATTAAAAAAAAATACACATCAAAGAAAGCAGCACCCCTGGCCAGTTACTAGGCAGATTTGCCAGAAATCAGTCAGGAAAGAAAAGTGAGGAACTGAGTGCTGGCTCTTCGGGTCCCTGCGGAAGTGCTGGGCTCCTTCTCTGCTGGTGAATCTTCTCCCCTGTCCTGTGGGTGTGGGCCGGACACAACTGAGGACTCAACCCGGAGCTGCCCTCCCAGCCCTGGACCGTCTGTCTGTCCCGATTTCCCTTGGCATAGCACAGAGCGGCCCTTTCAGGTTTGTCTTTGTGCCTCAGGCACAGGGATTAGCCACCAGGACCCCCCGCCCGGCAGGCACCAGAGGGCCAGGACAGAGCACAGTGTAGGTGGAGGGGTTCGAGCAGAGGGCTCCCTCTCCCCAGAACGGCGTTCACCGCGGCCTGCAGGGCCTGCTCTCTGTCACCATTGATCTTGTGGCTCCGTTAGGCGTGCCGCCCACAACTGCTGCCTGTGTATGCCCGCCGCAGGGCTCCAGTGACACTGCGATTGGGATCGAAGAGCTTCATCCAGGATGGATCACCCTTAAGCCGCCTGGCTCGACCTGCCACTGAGAGGCCTGGAGTGCGTCTGGGGTCATACGTGTGCATCCAAAATCAGTCCTGACCCCGGGTGGCCTGCTCCGGGCTGTGAGGGCCACATAGCGGGCAGACAGGAGGCAGTATGTGCCCGCCCGGCTCTTCCATGAGGTGTGACCACAAACACAGCGAATGTTTAAATTTAAAACATGCATCGCCACGAAGCCCCCTCAGAATCCTCCCGCTCGGTCTGAGCACACTCATCCCGTCTCTCTTGCCGCTCTCCGAAGCCGTTCCGGAAGGCCTCTTCCGTGAGTGTCTTCAGTGGCATGGCTGTGGCTGCCCTTATGTCCTGAACTGACGCGAAACATGTCCCTTTTGTGGTCATTTTGACTTTGGAGAAGGAGGAGCCAGAAGTCACACGGTGCCAGATCCAGTAAGGTGGATGAGGACGCAGCGTGATGTTTGTACCGCCCTGCCAGTCTGATGGCCTGTTGCAGCAGCATTCACCACATTTTTGATCACACCTTGTAAAGACTGGTGAAGAGAAAGAAAAGACCGGTGAAGAGGTTCCAGAACTGCTTCAGAAGTGGCAGTGACGATAGGGTAAGTGTGTTGACAGCGAGGAGCGGGATTTTGAGGGGGATTCATGGCAATGTGTCTTTTAGTGCAATACCCTTTTTTTTTGGTTTTTGAGACGGTTTCACTGTGTAGTTCAGGCTGGCCTTGAACTCGCTATGTAGCCCAGGATGGCCTCGAATTCATGGCGATCCTCCTGCCTCAGCCTCCTGAGTACTGGGTTACTTACAGGCATGCGCCACCACGCCTAGCTGTAAGACTTTTTAAAGAAAATGTAAACGCACTGATATTTCCATCAGCCCTTGTAAATGTGGCCCCTGGCAGCAGTTTAGCTGGGAATCCTGCCCATGATCCTCCTTCCCCCACAAGCGTTGGGTCAGCTCTGGCGGGGTGGGGCGGAGCGGCCTGGGAACAGAGTGGAGCAGGGTGTAGCCGGGTGGCTGCGGGTGGATCTTGCGGATCCTGGTGGATTGGGTGGAGCCAGACCGTCTGCATCAGGTGCGGGGTGCAGAGCTGGTGCGGGTTCAGGGCGCAGGGTGAGGCTGAGGCAGGAGGGGGTGCCAGCAGGGGGCAGCCCGAAACCACGGACGGGTCCTGAGGACGAGCGGCAGGTCTGCTGCTGTGGCCAGGGGCCTGGGCTCCTTTGTTCTGGAAACTCTTTTTAAAAACCCTCCCCAGCACGTGTGCAGGGATGCGGGGCGTGGGGACATTGGCAGGGTCAGCAGCGGTCAGTGCAGTGCCCCTTCCACCTGTGGCGTCAACAGCAACTGGACAAAGCCTAAAGAGAGAAAAACAGCTCGCCACTGCAGCCAAGGGACACACGGCCGGCCGGTCCCGCGGGTCCCCGCCCAGCTCAGAATGAAGGAGGGACTCATGGCCGGCTTCCTAAAGGCCTGCATGGTGCATTCCTGGGTTTGCAGTGATTGGGAAACAAGAGGATTTCTTCCTTCCATCTTGCCCCCTCCCTCCTCCCTGGGTTTTTCTTCCAGGCTTGGAATTAACTACTTTAGCAGTTCAAAGGACATTCCATTCCCCTGACAGACACAGGGCAGTGATGTGGGCATAGCTCTTGGCCCTCTTTCTTAAAGGGAGGGTCAAGCAATACGTCATAACTAGCAAAAGTTTAAATTAGCATTTCTTTAAGTTCTAATGGCCTATCTCACTTGTATCCAAAGTGCTACCAAGAGGTGTGTCTCCAGGACCCCAACAAGGACCCATGGCAGAGGCTGTACTGACCGAGGTGAATCTTAATCCTTTAATATAATCCAAAAGGAAATGGGCCGAAGGGGTTGGTTTGAACTCACTTTCAGCACTAAAATTCTTTGTCTCTTCCTGAACAAAGGTCGGCGGAAGACTTTAGTGTGCGTGCTGCCGAAGCAAGTGCCGACAGAAGACTAAAACAAAGTGAAAAAAATGATCATTGTGGCAAAGATCACTCTGTTCTCCCCCGTGTGGTGTGCCGCCAACCTCTGCTCCTGAAGCGAAGGTCTATACTCGCGTAGGCACTCAAGTATCTGTCTGTCTGTCTGCCTGCCGGGGAATCTAGAAGTTGCTGATCAAAAATACTCTCAGCAATGAGCTGTCCAATAAGAGACACCAGAATGGATAAGAATGAAAGACCAGGACATACTCCTCCCCCAAGAGAACAGAAATATTTTTAAAGTTTGAACCTGTCTTTAACCAAAAGGTCTCGCCCTTTTGTCTCTAAATGTGTTGGAATTTACAACTGGGCTGGAGGGTGAAAGACGAGTTTAACAAATAATTGCTTGCAGGAAGGGTTATTTTCAGCTTCCCAAAACATGACTCTAATAAATTGCTCAGGTATTTTTTAGTTCGCTGGGCCCGCAAGTCTGAAAAAAAGTATTTAAAATGTGCGGCAGGGAGGAGCCCGGGCCGAGGTAATTAGGGGCTGGAGCAGGAAGGGACAAAGGGCCAATTACCAGCAAAGCCTGCGGAGAGGTTAAGGAGGGGAGGGCGGGCCTTTGAGCCACCCTGACATCTGTCCTGGGGCATAATCAAGTTATCATAGCACCCGGCCTCCATACATCTATTTGAATGAAGACAAAAATTCGCAGACAAATTTCTAGCAGCGGGAAGTTGGTGCTCTCCTGCGAGGCTGGATGAAAAGCACCTGTAACCTTGCCGGCCTCATCCAGCCCCTGCTGGGAGCTGCTTCAGGCCGAGCTGGCTGGGCTGGGGGCGGGGATGCTATTATGCCTTTGGAGAGCGTGGCCAGCGCGGGCCTAGCAAGCCGGGGCAGCGCGGCGCGGCCAACTGCCCACGTGTGGATAGGTGGGCACTGTCCCCTTCCTCTGACAGTGGCCTGGTCACATTTAAATGAAGACAGGCTCGCCTGTAACAACCTCATGTGGGGCGAAGGGAATCTCGTCTCTCTCGGTGGGGAGGGTGAGAGGCGAGGAGGTCCCCGGCCTGCCATCGGGGCCAGTGGCTGCGTCTCTCTGGGCTGCCCCTTGCTCCTCTGTGAAGTTCGGGGATGCCATGATGTCCACCTCTTCTGTAGGACGCAGGGGAGAGGGAGTTCGATGTCATAGTTGGAGCACTGGGCGGGGGTCACTGATGTGTCTCGTAGACCTAGCTCTGTGGCTCCAAGTGGCTTAGCTGCTTTGTGTCTTAGGTGTCGCGTGTAAGATGGAGAAATGACAGAGTCTGAGGGGACCTTAAAACCGCATTACTAGTGCCCCTAACGCCCTTTAGCACCAAAGCTCTGTGATTCTAGGTTGCCGAGAGGAATCAGGGAAAGAAGGGCCATTAATTAGCTTTAGCCCTTGAGCATTCTCTCCTGAATGGAAGTTAATCAGTGGCCGTGGATTTCGTAGTCACTGGTGGGACCAGCTTGGGGCCGTGTGCTTAAGCATGCTGTGGGGCTTGCCGATGTGGTCAAAATCAGCTTTGCAGCGGTTCGCGAGAGTTGGACTTTTGGTTCCGATGAAAGTGTCGTAGCCTAGGAGGCCAGGTCAGTACCTCACTCCTTCCCCCGCCCCTGCCCTCCAGACCAGATTTATGTTCTTCAGCTACTTGGTGACAAGGGACATCGGCTTTCAATTCAGTTGGCAGCTCCAGCCCTCTCCCTCCCTCCACTATAAAATGGGCCACGAGATCTCAGTCACCTTGGCTGGTGGGCGCAGGGGTGGAGGGGACCGGTCAGCGGGAGAGGAAGCTCTCTGTGAAGTGCAGGGAGCTGGAAAAGTCACACCACTCAGACGGGACCAGTGTCGCCTCTGCGTGGGTCAGTATTCTTCCCAGACCCTGGCTCTGGACAAATGTTAATCTGGCCTTTCTAGTTCTCCTTGTCTAGAATTTTATATACAAGTTGTATTTCACATTTGACTTCTTTCACTTACAATGATGATTTTGGAGATTCACTTACAATGATGATTTTGGAGATTCATCCATGTGGTTGCGTTTGTGAATGTTTTCTTTCATCGCTGAGCAGTATCTCAGAGGACACCTACAACCTGTCCATTTACCGATCAGTGGTGTTTCTGGATATGGTATGTGACTGTGAACATGCACGCGGACCTTCGTGTGGGCTGTTTCATTGTCTTGGGTGGCGTCCTGGGTTGGATGACGGGTGAGTGCTTAGCTTTATGAAACACAGCCGAACGCTTTCCCAAAGTGGCCGCATTGTCTTATATTCCCACCAGAGTTGTGAGAGTCCATTTGCCCTACACCCTTACTAACACCTGGAGCTGACCACTTTTTTAAAATTACCCATTCTAGCGAGTATGCAGTGGCATCTCATTGTGGTTTTATTTCCCTCATGACTAGTCATGTCCCCATTGACTACTTACATCTCTGCGGTTATTCACGTATTGGGAAGTATCTACCTGCTATGGTTTGTGTCAAGATGCGCCCCCTCAAGTGTCCTGCCCTCACAGGTGGGGTTTTGGGGAGGTAAGTGGCTCATGGGGCAAGACACGCGTCAGAGAATTAGTCTGCCTGGTCAGAGGAGGTGGGTCACTGCGGGTGTGGTCTGGGCCTGTCTCTTCTGGCACCCTCCTTTGACTTCTCTCTGTTTCCTGTATGCCATGCAATAAGCAGCCTCCTCTCCAGGCCCGTCCGCCATGCCGCCCTGCCCTGGAGCCAGCCAAAGGCAGACTGAGACCTCTATAGTAAGTCAAAATAACCCTTTCTTCCTTTAACTTCGGGTGTTGAGTATTGCACCTCGGTGATGAGAATGTAACTAAGAAACTGCCTTTATCCACTTTTAGTATTCTTACTGAAGGATCAAGTCTTTCCTCAAATATGTGTTGTTTTTTTTTTTTATTTTTACCGAGAACATGTATTGGTACATTGTACACATAATGATCATAATCAACATGGTTATTTTGTACCTGTACATGGTACATCTTGGTTTTCCCCCCTCTTCCCCTCCCCTCCCTTCCATTCACCCACCCCTCCCTCTTTGCAACAAGTGTAGTTACACTTTTCCATTTTTTTCCCCTTTCATCTTACTTTTCTTTTAACCTTCTTCTTTATCCCCCTTTCTCTATCTAGTTCTCCTCTCTTTTGAAAACTATCTCTCTCTTTTCTTTTAAACATAATATCTATTCTACCCCTTTGTCCTTATTTACACTTATAGTTTCTCATATTAGAGAAACAATTCGATGTGTACTGATAAGTGTCTGATTTATTTCACTTAAGAGTATGTTCTCAAGGAACATCCATTTACATACAAATGACTCTAGTTTATCCTTTTTTATGGTGGTGTAGTACTCCATTGTGTAGAAGAACCGCATCTTCTTTAGCCACTCATTAGTTGCTGGGCATTTAGGTTGTTTCCAAGAATTAGCTATTAAAAATTGTGCTGCTGTGAACATGGTTGTGCATATATCGCTGTGATATGATGATTTTAATTCTTCTGGGAAGATACCCAGCAGAGGAATAGCCGGGTCAAATGGAACTTCTAGTTGTAGTTTTCTGAGGAATCTCCACACTGATTTCCACAGTGGTTGGACCAGTCTACATTCCCACCAACAGTGGAGGAGGGTTCCTTTTTCCCCCGCAGCCCCGCCAGCACTTGTTATTGGTTGATTTCTTGATAATAGCTATTCTTTCTGGAGTGAGATGATATCTTAGTGTTGTTTTGATCTGCATCTCTCGAATGACCAATGATGTTGAACATTTTTCCATATATTTATAAATCAGACACTTATCAGTACACATCAAATTGTTTCTCTCATATGAGAAACCATAAGTGTAAATAAGGACAAAGGGGTATAATAGATATTATGTTAAAAAAAAAGAGAGATAGTATTCAAAAGAGAGGAGAACTAGATAGGGAAAAGGGTTTTGATAAAGAAGAAGGTTAAAAGAAAAGTAAGATGAAAGGGAAAAAATGGAAAAGTGTAAATAAACTTGTTGCAAATAGAGAGGGGTGGGCGAATGGAAGGAGGGGAGGGGAAGAGGAGGGAAGCCAAGATACATCATGTAGAGGTACAAAATAACCATGTTGATTATGATCATTATGTATATAATGTACCAATACATGTTCTTGGTAAAAATAAATAAAATTAAAAAAAATAAAACGAATAGAAGAGTTTCCTTTTCTGTTTTTTGAGATTGTGTAGAATTAAAATGTTTCTTACTTAAAATATTTGACAGAATTTGCCAGTGAATGTATCTTAGTCTATTTTCTGTTTCTGTAACTGGACATTACAGCTGGGTAATTAATAAAGAATAGAGATTTATTTAGCTCATAGTTCTGGGGCTTCAAAGTCCAAGGGCAGGACACAGCAGGCATCAGTTGAGGGGTTTCCTGCTGCATCACAACATGATGATGGTTGTCACATGGTGAGACAGAGTAAACATGCATAAACTCAGTGCCCTTTCCCTCTCTCTCTCTCTCTCTCTCTTTTTCTTTCTTTCCTTCTTTCCTTTTTTTCCCCTGGGGATTGAACCCAGGTTCTTCACACTAAACTATATCCCAGCTCTTTTTTATTTTTTATTTTGAGATAGCATCTTGCCCAGGCTGGCCTTGAGCTTGTAATTCTCCTGTTTCAGCCTCCTAGAATGCTGGGGAAATGTTTGTACCCTCATGCCTGGTTCTTTCTCTTTGTGTAAAGCCACCAGCCTCTATCGCGGGGCCCCATTCTGATGACCTTATTTAATCCCAACTACCTCCTAAAGCCCCCACCTTCAAATACTATCAATAGGTGACTGCATGAGGCTTTGGAGGGACATCTAGAAACAAACCATAACACTCCCTCAAAGATGTTTCTTGCTGTCCTAGGCACCTTGACTGCACCAACCATTTCAACAATTTAGTGGCAAACAAAAGGTTAATTCTGGGCACTGCAGGGTGCCAACCCTCACTCAGATTCAATGCTTTTGCTTTTCTATCTGTAAACATTGTGAAGGCCATCTTGAATAATACTATTTTACAAATGAAGTAAAGAATACTCAGAAAAATTAAATGAGTTGTTTGAGCCCATAGCCAGGATTGAATTTAGGAAATCCCCACCTGTCCGATTATTCATTCTCTTGTAATATGAAGTATATGAGGATTTGTTGAATAAATTAGCACAATCAAGTTCTGTAACCTGTTTTCCCTGAATTGTGGAGAAAGAGGTTTGGAAAGAAAGAAGGATGCTTTTATGAATCCTAGAGGCCAGAATTAGTGAATTTTTCCAAGGTGATTTTGAGCCTGTAGAGGCAGAGGGACCCTCTTCCCCAATTTGCTTTCAATGCTGTCTTAGTCTGTTTCAGGTTATAATAAAACATGTGAGAAAAAAAGATTATTTTGGTGCATAGTTTTGGAGGTTGAAAGGTCCCAAGCTTCAGCAGTCACATCTGGTGAAGGCCTCATGCTGCATCATAAACTGGTAGATGGTATTGATATAGGTGAAATATAACTCTTGAGCTATTAGATGTCAAATGTGTCACGTTTGTGTCCTCTGAAATTGAAGAATGAATTTCACAGGACAAAGGAGGTTAAGAGTAGGAAAAGTTTGTTGAAAGGTCCTGAGAGACAGGAGGAGTCCTGAAAGTGGTTGCCACTGAGGCTCTTTGTCAGGGGTAATTTGTACAGCAAGGTCACAATGTGGGCGAAAGGTGGGTCAAGCTATAATCAACCTATAGATTACAAGTTCAGCTGCTTAGCTAATACTGATCCAATAGGGAAGCAGGTCATGTAGGGCACATAGAAACAACAGAGGCATGTTTGAATGCTCTGGTCATCCACCCATGTGCGCGACTGATTCAGGTGGTGTTAATCACAGTATAATTCCAAGTTATGGCTTATCCACTAGGGAGGCAGGTAGGTCTGGCCATTGCATCTTTGTCTTGAGGCCTGGTCTTCTTCAGATGTGCTTCCAGCCGCAATTCTCATATCTTTATTTTTTTGCTAACTCCCTTGAGAGTCCAGTCCCTCTCTGACTGTATATTAATTTCTATCTAATTTAGCTGCCTGTAATAATGTCACATAGTGAGAGAACATATAAGAGTGGTGAGTGGTATTTGTGGAAGAGGAGTCTTATGATAAGAGGAAGCAATAAAGAGAGCTGAGCTGAACTTGTTTGATAATAACCTGCTCTGTGGTCCCACAGGGTCTAATTTACTCTAGAAAGGCAGACATTAATCCTCTCTGAGGGTGGTTCCCCCAATGTCATAATCAACTCCCATTAGATAGTACCTCTTGAAGATTCAAACACCTCTCAATACTACTTCACTGGGGACCGAGTCTACAGCATATAAATCTTTGGGGGAAGAAACCACATCCAAAAAGGAGATTTCGAAACTGATAATGTGACACACACCATGAGAGTATGAGAAGATTCACTATTTATATAATGGAGATCTCTAAAAAGAGCAGAGCAAGACTCTGAATCAGGCATGAAATGTCATAAGAGAGCAAAAAATGGAGATTAAGTTGGGTTTTTATTGTGGTGAAGGTTGGGGCTGGGTGAAAGTTCCTGTAGGAGGGTAGGGCATTGTGGTTTCAATCTTCTGTTGTTGCCAAAGGAACAGCAGGGCTTTCTTATCAGCTTGTGCAGATGTGGGGCACAAGGAGAAGAAGGAGGGGTGAAACTTCAAAGCTGTGAGCAAACATTTAAAAAAAAAAAGAAAGAAAGAAACCAGACTCCTCCTTACAATGTTTTATTCCAGTTTCCTTTCCTTCCCAGCCAGAAGTCAGTGCAGTGTGCTAGAAATTGCATAGGTTTTGGTATCAGTCTTTAAAGAGTTCACATTTTAGGAATGAGTCTGAAAGTGCTGACAAAAATGAAGCCCACAATTAGTTTTACTCACAGGATTTTCCCTTCAAAAAGATAAGCAAATTGCAATGACAAAAGATTTATTTTTTATATCTTCTTTTGGTAATTCATATGTATCTAGGAATCTGTCTATTTCTTCTGTATTTTTGATCTTATTAGAATACAGGTTCTCAAACTAGGTATTGATGATCTTTTGGATTTCTGCAGGATCTGTTGTGATTTCACCCTTTTCATTCCTAATTGTATGAATTTGCATCTTTTCTTTCCTTTTTAAAATAAGGTTGGCTAAGGGTTTGTCAATTTTATTTAATTTTTTAAAGAACCAACTCTTTGATTCATTGATTCTTTGTATTGTTTTCTTAATTTCAATTGCTTTAATTTCAGCTCTGATCTTTATAATATTCTCCCTTGTATGGGCTCTGGGTTTGAGTTCCTCTTCTTTTTCTAGAAGCTTGAAGTTCAACATTAGGTTGTTTATTTGAGCTTGTTCTGTTTTTCTGATATGGGTGTTCAATGCTATAAATTTCCCTCACAGAACTGCTTTCATTGTGTCCCACAAATTTCAGTAGGTTGTATTGGCATTATCGTTCAATTGCAGAAACTGTCTAGTTTCTTCTTTAATTTCTTCTCTAACCCACTGATTGTTCAGGAGTGTGCATTTAATTTCCATGTGTTTATGGAATTTTTGTGGTTCCTTTTGCTGTTTATAAGAAATGGAAGGAAAGGATGGAAACAAAGCTTTTGTAAATAGGGAGGGAGGGGGGGTGAAGGGAGGGAAATGGAAAAAAAAAGAAGCAACATGATATGTCATGTACAGGTACAAATCCCCTATGGTGAATGTTATCACTATGTACCTCTAAAATGTACCATTAAAATAAAATAAAAAAAGATATATTTGACTTAGTTTGGTTGTCTAGTATCCCTTTTAGGTTACTTGGGGGGAATATGTCTGAGGCAGTAAGGAAGACTGTGTCAGAGCAATGTAAAGAATTTTCTGGTGATAAAATGTAACCAAGAAGGTGTACACCAAGTTACTTGTGGTGTTCAGCAACCGTTGACCTCAGCCAATCCCTGAAACAACTTTCTGGTAGAGGAAAAGTAGTAATTCTGCCACTGAGCAAGCTACATTCTTGGATTCAAATTTTTGTTACATTTTTGCTGTACCATACTTCTTCAATCTTTTCTTGGCATCTGCACCATAGAGAATTCAATATGACTTTGCTTGCATTTCCATTAAATGTGCTAGATATTTTCTTTTCTGTCCAATTTATGTCTAGTTAGGATATTTCCATGGGCAAGATTGGCTATGGCTTACCGCTACCTGAGGAACTTTGGATTGTTTATTGTCCAACTTAACTAGGGAATTGGATGATGATGAGTTTGGGGTGGAATTTAGAAATGAGAACCACCTAAGTTTTAGAGTTCAGTGACCAGATTACCTTTCCTCAGCATATCTTTTTTATATCCCCCTTCCATGGCTTTCCCCTAGCCTTTCAGAATACTCATCTGGATGAAAAAGGAGAAGGCAATACTATAGTTATATCATCTCTAGAGGTGTGGATGAAGGTCAGGTGTGTACAAACAAACATGCAAAGGCATCCTATCTGTTTTTCTCTTATCACTACCTGACATCCCATCTCAACATCATGTTCATGTCTGAACCTTCAGGCCTGGAATGCAGATATACTCAGTGTATTCCAGTCCTGTTGCTGCAGCATCTTCCTGTTTCTTTCTGTTTTCTCTTTAAAGGACACTTCCACACAGAGACCAGAGTAGTTAGACTAAGTGACTCTCTTTTCTAAGTACTTCAACAGATCTTTGCTGAATGTCTGTCTAATAGGTGTGATGCCATGTGCTAATATCACAGGACATAGATGATAAATAATTTGACCATTGTCCACACAGACCATATCTTCTTGGGTAGGGGTGAAAAACAGATATGTAAGTAAATAATGAAGTTAAAAAATAGTGCTAGAGTTTAGGAATGTACCCCATGTGGTATGTTGAGTTAGAATGACTAACTCTACCCATCTTTCTATGGCCAGTTGAAAGGCAGCCTCCCTGTAAAGAATTCAGTTTTATTCTCAATCTATTTTGACCAGCTGATCAAGTTTTCCACTTCATGATGTTCATGCAGCTTACCACATTGTATCATTGCTTGCTATTGGATTGAGAACTGCTTGAAAATATGATCCGTGTCTATTCTCCTTTATGTATAACTGGATTAGATTTGCTAACGTATCATCATTTATTATTTTTCATCTCATGAGTCAGTTTGGTCTATGTTTTCTTTTCCTATAATGTCTTTGTTCAATTTATTATCTTGGATGAAATAGCCTTACAAAGTAAATTGGTTTCTCTTTTCCCTTCTCCAAAATATTTTATGAGATAGGCATTTGATTTTGATCATCTAGTTATATTGTTAAAATGGATCTAAGGTCTTTTAGGAAAGACCTGGAAAGAATTGGAAAAAAATTCGTGTCCGTTTAGCTATTGTATATTATAAACACTCAAACTTAGTATTATATATACTAGTTTGGATCTTAAGTGTCTCTCAAAAGTCTGTGTATTAAAGGTTTGGTCCTGAGAGACATTACTGGGAGGTGGTAGAGGATTTAGGAGGTGGGGCTTATTGTGGGGGTGCTTAGGTCATTGGGCTCATACTCCCAAAGGCAACTATGGGACCCAGTCCTGTCCTTTCTCTGTATTTAATTTCCTGGCTATGAGGTGAATAGTGTTGCTCTTCCATGTCCCCTTGCCATGATGTGCTGCTTTGTCACAGGCCCAAAACCAACAGGGCCACGTGATCGTTGATTGAAATCTCCAAAATGGTGAATCAAAGTAAAACTTTTTCAGATATTTGGTACAGTGATAGAAAGCTGACTACCACAATATAGCATATTTTTCTATACTGTTAGTTTGTGGACATTTGAGCTTCAGTTTTTGGTTGTGAACAATTTCTATGAATATTTTTGTATACATCATTATGTAGATACATGCCTTCATTTTCTTGGGTAAATGTCTAGAAGTATAATGGCTCAGTCTATGGTAAATATGTATTTATCTTTATAAAATACTGCCATTATATTTTCTAAAATGACTCTACCACTTTGTACTCTTTCCAGCAATGTATGTGAGTAAGTTTCTGTACATCTTGCTCAACACTGGAACTGTTAAATGGTGCATAATAGCCTATCATTGCTTTAATTTGCATACTTTGATAACTATTTATATTGAATACTTTTTCAGGTACTTATTGACCATGTTTTATTTTCTTTTATGAAATATCTGTTCAAATCTTCTGCCTTTTTTCTTTTTGGGTTTCTTTTTTAAGTTTTCAGAGTTCTTTATATGCTCTGGATACAAATCTTAGGCCAGATATATGTTTTGCACAAATTTTTGACATTTTTGGTTTCTTCACCATGTTTTTCTACATTTTCTAATAATACACACTTTTCATTTTGATTAGCATAGTTTTACAAATGTTTACAAATAATTTGTGTTTCATGTGTAAAAAACTCTTGCCTAACCCAATGTCATAAAGTGAATATAAAGATTCATTTTGCTGACTTTTCCTCAAAGTTTAATAGTTTTAAGTTTTATGCTGAGGTTTGTGGTCCATTTTTTGTTAACCTTTACTTTTGGTATGAGACAAGATGATCATACCCAATTGTTTGTGCAACATTTCTTGAAAGCATTATCTTTTTCCTATGTGAGTCACTGGACGACTTTTTTTTACAAATGAACTATATAGACGGCAGTCTGTTTCTGGACTCTATTCTACTACAAAACATTACAAAGATAAATGAAGACATATAACTCAAAAGTAAGATTCAATATCTTATCAAACCATAGACTTAATTACCTGTTTATTGAATGCAGTCCTAATCAAAGTCTTAAAGTTTGAACAAATTGATTAGCAGATTAAAAATTTTATATGGAAGGGCAAAGGACTGAGACTATCAAACCAATTTTTAAAAGGATATTAAAATTAGAGAAATTAAACTACTTGAACTCTACTTACTATAAAGTTGCAATAATCTAGAATACAATTTTAGTTGTAAAGTAAATGTAGTTAGTAGAAATAGTTTCTGTATTCAATGCAGTTTCCTCTGCTGTTAGCATCTCCCATAACTACATTATATTAACAAAACTTTAAATTTTATTTGCATTTCACCAGTTTTCCATTAATATCCTTTTTCTCTTCTAGAATGACATTGCATTTAATTATGATGACTCCTTTTTTTTTTTTTTTTTTGGTCTGTGACAGTTCCACTGTCTGTGTTTGATTTTGATGGCCTTAATAACTTCAGAGTACTGGCTAAGAGTATAATTTTCCTCGGTTTATACTTCTATGATGTTTGTGTTGGGGTTAAGGATCATTAGAAAAAATGTGGAGAAGTAAAATGTTCTTTTCATGATATTTTATAAGGGAACACTTGATATCATGGGAGAGGGTTTTTTTTGTTTTGTTTTGTTTTGTTTTTGTTTTATGTGGGTGCTGGGGATTGAACTCAGGGCCTTGCGCTTGGAAGGCAAGTACTCTACCACTGAGCTAAATCCCCAGTCCCCTGAGAGAGGGTTTTGTAGTAAACAATGGCACAACTCACACTGACGTTTTCCCTTTGAAGTCAATACATTTTCTATAATACAGTGCTGCTTTTTATCTTTCAATTGTTTGAGGCTCGTTTTTGGATATATTGTCTGTCCATTGACTAATAAACAAGAGTTAATTAAAAAAAACCTCATACCATTGATATTTGTAACAAGCTGTTGCTACAACTTCATTCCTCTGATGGCATAGGAACATGATTCTTAGTTCTATTAATTGAGAAGATTTCTCTCTTCCTTAATAATCAAAAAACAATGTGCAACCAATGGCAGTGGAGCTATTTTCCAGGCTGAATGTTTGGCTATCCATTTATCTACCAACTGTAAATTATGCTTCTTATTTAAACTTCTGTCTGAAAGCTGATAAAAGACAGTAGTTTATTTTTTTGTGGTTAGGAAGTCCTTAAGAGAATTTAATACAGAGGCCAAAGTCGTGAGGACCAACAGTTCACATGTGCAACAGCATCTGTGGGACTTTCCACCATTGTATATTCTTGAATATACCATTACTGATTGACAACAGAACTCTTTCATACATTTTGGTCCCTGTTGGAATGATGATTATAATAACCTAGGATATGTGGATATTTCAGATTGCAAAATACTGTATACCCTTTCACAATAAAAGAAGTTGAAGGATAGAAGTCCTCTCTAGTGGGGAAAGACCTTAAAATCTTTAGGTAGTTTTTCAGCCTCAAGTCCCAGTGGTTGCCACTGCATGGCAGTCATGAGCTCTTGCCAGAGGCTCCAGTTAGCGTGCTGGCAGTTCTGATATCCCTAACACCAGGAGTTTATCATTTGCAGAGAACCCATTTGGCCCTCGGCTCTCGAAGCTCCTAGAGAGCCTTGTGTAGCTTTAAGCTCTACTCAAGTTCAGCTTGTTTCCTGGTAAATTTGTGGATAAGAGCTAGTAAACTTTCCAGAGGATTTCTCCAGAAACTAAACCTGATCACTTTTATGCCTCTTTTTTTTGATTTTGGAGTTGACATTTGGTTTTAGTTTTGTGACAGTTTATCTTTAGTCATCCTGATCCAACAAATGCAGGAGAATTTCACTATTTGCACTTGTCCCCACTATTTGGTTTAATCAGTCATTCTTCAGTGATTGTAATTGAACAAGAATTTGTAATACAGTGATAGTTTTGTCTTCATGTTGAGGCACTGGAATTAGATTACCAATGTGATAATAACAGTAATTTTATTGAATCCAATCTAAGTCTCATAACCAGGTAATACGAATAAACAGAATTTAAGTAACTTAATGGGAATATAATGTCTGCTGGCATCCATCTCACATGAATGGTAATTGGCTTTTTTTTTTTTTTTTCTTTTGGTATGGAAGATCGAACTCAGGGCCTTGTGCTTACTAGGCAAGCGCTCTACCACTGTGCTAAATCCCTAACCCCTTGGCTGGTCTTTTTTAAAAAATAGAAGTGCAAAATAAGTTATTAGCTAAATAGATTGCCAAATACCAATTTTTTATAGTATATTGCAGAGCTTGCATGGCACACACGGTGTGGGACATGGAGGATGCTTTATTTCTGGGATACTATTTTATTAAATTTCTAGGATCTAACATTTTTCATGTGCCATAAAGAATTAGAAAAGGAAATTTTGGACACTTATACCCTAATTTACCCTTGGAGTCCAAATTTCTTGATGTTTCTCTTACCCTAGAATCCTATATTGTTTTAAACTGACATTTTGCTAGGTTTAGGTGATTTCAAAGATGCCATCTAGCATGTTCAGTTAAAATGGGGACAGAGAAGACTTGTACAACACCTCTTTCTCTGGTGGTTTAAGTATATTGTATCCATTCTGGTAGGAGTAAGGCCAAAATCCTGTGCTACTTTTTATATAATTTTTTTTCTTTGAGCTATACTTTCATTTTAAGCCCTTTTCAGTTCCATCATGATATTCCTCTAATCATATTTCTATCTTTTCATTGGTATGACAGTTTGTTGTGAACTAGTATTCAGCAATCCCAATTAAGTTTGTTTTCAGCATCCCCAGCCTGGTTTACCCTTACTAATATAAAGACACCCAGTTCTGCTGGGATTCGTGGCAGAGACCCTGGCCTTCTCATCACCCAGAATCATACACATTTATCCTGTGCAATGTGAATTACTTCTTGCTGTGAAGGAATTGGACATTCTTCCTTTATATAATCATCATATTTAAATATTCCTTAAGGATATAATAAATTGGGCTAATGTGTCACTATCTTTTGTTCTTTGAATAGTTGATGGAACAACCAGTATAATTTATTATAATGATCCATTAAATTATAACTCCATCTATCTTCTTTTTTTTTTGGTGAGGGGTGCTGGGGATCAAACTGAGGACCTTGGGCTTAGCTAGGCAAGCGCTCTACCACTTGAGCTAAACCCTCAACCCCTCCATCTATCTTCTTTTTTTTAATCATAGTTTTAACTTACCTAGCTCAGTTGTTTTAAATCATTCCTATCTCTTACTTTTATTGTCTCCTTTTCTCCTAATAATCCTAACATTTCATCACCATTCAGTCCCATCTGGGAGGGCTGAGCTAGGAGATCTACAATAGCTTCCTTCATATTATTTTGTATTCTCTAACAATAAACTCACATCAGAAGGACAAACAGGTGGAATCCCTTTTATAATAGCTTCAATTATTACTTTGGGCAAAGACCTAGAATTAGGTAGAATTTTGGTATTGCATATAACCAATCCAAAGTTACTTGTATTATCAGTGTTCTATCAGCATCATGACTATTCTATTTAATATTCTTTTTAAAGGACTGTGTTATAGGCCCCTCTCTTTATCTGAATGAACAGATTGAGGGTTTTCCTCTTAATCTACATTCCAGAAAAGTCTTTAGCTGAGTTCGGGTAAGAAGAAATATGTCTTTTATCTATCAACATCTAATGTAAATAGCTCCTTGACCTTTCACATGCAAAATCTGTTTATAAAAACATTTGGCAGAATGTTATACAAAATAGCTTAACTTCAAAGGATAGTGTATAGTTGTGAAAAGAATGTGGTTGAGCAACATGCAAAAATAGAGTACATTTAATAGGATTTATTCAGAAGGAATGGAAAAGTAGCAATAATGGAAAGGGAAATTCAGAAATACGTATTTGTAGGAAAGGGCCACTGCCAACTTGAGACTGACAAAGAGGGATGCGGAAGACAGTTACCGTAACATTCTTTCTCTCCACCAGAAGTCTCCTGCAAGCAACTCCCACCGGAAAAACTGTACCTGTTGTCAGACAACAAGGAGGGCTAGTTGAGTTAAACCATTGAGATTACCCTCAGGTGTGGGCAGTATAGAGCGTGCTGGGCTGAGGAAATTGTCCAGCATATTTACTAATCTTTTTAAAAATCCCATCCAGGGTAACATCAAATATTCTTAAGAGGGTCAACAAGCTTTATTGTGTAGCATGGTACTTGCCTTTCTGTTTAATATTTCATGTTAGGTCCCATATACAACTTGTGTTTTATGCATATCTGGAATTCTACTTCATCAGGGAGCCTAAGCCAGTGGTGGCGAACCTATGACACACCTGTTATTTGTTTTTCTTTTAAAGCAAAAGATATTAATGTATGAGTTCTTTTTTCTAAACTAGGACCTCAGTATTCAGGTTTAATTGCAATGTTGGCACTTTGCAATAAATAAGTGGAGTTTGGGTTGAAGTTTGGCCCTCATCTCTAGACCCTTCTATCTGCCCGAAATGTTTTTCTTTAGATGATAATTCTTGTGCTTATAGACTTAGCTAAGGTGTCACATCTCTCAATTAAAAGAAATTTCTAATAGTTCTCCCAACCTAGGCTAAGGTAAGCATTACTCTTTCTGTGCCCATATATCTTCATTTAATCCATTTATTTATTTATTTATTTATTTATTTATTTATTCATTCATTCATTCATTCATTCATTCATTCATTCATTCATTCATTTGTGCTGGGGATCGAACTTAGGACCTTGCACTTGCTAGGCAAGCACTCTAACCACTAAGCCTCCAATTAATTCTTTTAATGATAACCAATATTATCATTTGTTGTAGCAGTAACAGTTATTTCTTCCATTCAAGCAGTGCTTACATAAATATGTGTACCTCATTGCAGGGGCTTTAAAGGGCTTGAGGCCAAGCAAGAAAAAACATGACCACCAGATGGCACATGAGCTTTGCAAACAAACTAGAGGCAGTAAGCACAGGCTTTCCTTTGCTCACTTACATAACACTCACAGATATGTCCTTTAATGCTCTATGTTTGCAGCACTTACCAAAATCCCTTTCCTATAGCACGAACTTAACTGAGAATTGGGCAAATAAAGGAAGAAAGTTAGAAAGGAAATTCAATATATTCTTACTTTTAAAATTTTATTTATTTTTTTCTTTGCTATATAATGTTGCTTTTCTTGATATGTCAGGCAATCTGGAAAGTAAATTGCATGCTTTGTGGCATTTCTAACAAATTTCTAATTTAAACTTTTGGCAAAACAGTAGTTTGGAGTTGGATTACTTATAGAATAATAGACTAATAATTCTAAAACACCCAAGATAGCTCTAAATTATGTGTTTAATTAGTTGGGTTTAATTGTCTGGTTTAAATATTCATCACAGAAGGCGATGGACAGAGGTGAAAAAAAAAACAGATAAAATGACAAGTTTTTGAGCGCTTAATTTATAAGGTAGCAAAAATTGCACTGGAGAAATCAATATCTTGGCAGTTTTTGTAGGATAATTTAAAATTAGTAAAAAAAAATCCTCTTTGTTACTTGCTAGATACAGGATGTGATTATTTGCCATCTTAAATTAAATGCATGTCTTTTTTTATCTGTATAATGTAGGTTTTATTTATTTATTTATTTATTTTTATTTTTCCCAAGAACATGTATTGGTACATTATATACATAATGATCATAATCAACATGGTTATTTTGTACCTCTACATGATGTATCTTGACTTTCCCCCCTCTTCCCCTTCCCTCCCTTCCATTCACCCACTCCTCTCTATTTGCAACAAGCTTATTTATACTTTTCCATGTTTTTCCCTTTCATCTTACTTTTCTTTTAACCTTCTTCTTTATCCCCCTTTTCCCTATTTCTCCTCTCTTTTGAATACTATCTCTCTCTTTTTTTTAACATAATATCTACTATACCCCTTTGTCCTTATTTACACTTATGGTTTCTCATATGAGAGAAACAATTTGATGTGTACTGATAAGTGTCTGATTTATTTCACTTAATAGTATATTCTCAAGGAACATCTACTTACATACAAATGACTCTAGTTTATCCTTCTTTATGGTGGTGTAGTACTCCATTGTGTAGAAAAACCACATCTTTAACCATTCTTTTTACAACTGTTTGCTGCCCCTTGGAATAGTTCTAGTGCAAGTTCTGGTTTGTATCTGCTGGTCAGCATGGACGAGTCTTCTTGAGATGCATCTTCATCTTCAGTGTTAATAGAGATTACTTGTAGGATTTCATGAAAATAACTAGAACTGAACGCCACATTCTATTGTTCTCTGATGTATATGATTTTTTTAAAACCACATTCCCAATTTGAGTTGTTGCCTACTTCATAACATCTTTTTCAAACTCTTCAACAGAAGGCTCAAATATGTGGGATCTTTGAGAAGTTATAACATATTAGAATGGTTGATAGAAAATTCTTTTCATCACAATACCTAATTTTGTTGACAATATTGGAATGCTGTTTAAAATGCTCCAGCAGAACGTTCTCTAGTTGAAGATCAATATTAGGCTCCTCAGTGATGGAGGTGAAGGAGGCAAGACAATGTAGGTGTTTTCTGACACAATCTTGTTGAACATGTCTCTCAGCTCCTTATCATACATTTCTGTTTTTGGGGGAACACAACTATCTCTCTTACTTTTTCTAATAGCATATGTTCAAATTTTACTTTCTTCTCCTTTAAAGGTTTTGTACAGTGATACCACGGTTCATGAACTTAATTCTTTTCACGATTCTGGGCACAGAATTCGGTCCATGATTCTTTTTTTTTACATTTTATTTTAATGGTACATTTTAGATGTACATAGTCATAACATTCATCATAGGGGATTTATACCTGTACATGACATATCTTGTTGCTTCTTTTTTTCCCATTCCCCTCCCCTCACCCCCTCCTCCCTCCCTATTTACAAAATCTTTGTTTCCATTTTTTCCTTCCATTTCTTATTTCCCCTGTCCCTCTGTTCCTCCCCCCGCTTGTTCCCTTTTCCATTTGGACATTTTCTTCCCTTTCCCAATATAATACATTTTAGTCTTTATATATGCTTCAGTTTCTCACACCAGAGAAACTATGTGGTATTTAAACACGTGTATCCGATTTATTTCACTTAAGAGTATGGTCTCAAGATGCATCCATTTACCTAGGAATATCTCAAGCTTATCATTCTTTATGGCAGAGTAGTACTCCATTGCATAAAAAAAACCACATTTTGTTTATCCATTCTGCTGTTGATGGGCATTTGGGCTGCTTCCACGATTTAGCTATTACAAACTGTGCTGCTATAAACATGGGTGTGCATATATTGCTGTGGTATGATGCTTTTAATTGTTTTGGGAAGATATCAAGAAGTGGAATAGCTGGGTCAAATGGAATCTCTAGTCCTAGTTCCCTGAGGAATCTCCACACTGATTTCCATAGCGGTTGTACCAGTCTACATTCCCACCAACAGTGGAGAAGGGTTCCTTTTTCTCCACAGCCCTCCAGCATTTGTTATTGGCTGATTTGTTGATAATAGCTATTTCTGGAGTGAGGCGGAATCTCAAGGTTGTTTTAATTTGCATCTCTCGAATGAACAGTGATGTTGAACATTTTTTCATATGTCTACCTGCTGTTTCTACTTCCTCATCTGAGAAGTGTCTATTCATTTCAGTTGCCCACTTTTGGACTGGGTCTTTAAATTTGGGGGTTCTGTTTTTTTGAGTTCTTTATATATTCGAGATGTTAGTCCTTTGTCAGAGGAATAGCTGGCAAAAAATTTTTCCCACTCTGTGGGTTGTCTTTTTGCTCTGTTGGTAGTTTCTTCTGCTGTGTAAAAGCTTTTTAGTAAGATCAGGTCCCAGTTGTTGATTCTTTGTGATATTTCCTGAGCAACTGGGGATTTGTTCATAACGTCTTTGCCTACGCCTGTATCTTCACGAGTTCGACCTATTCTATCTTCCAATAGATTTAGTGTTTCTGTTTTAATATTTAGCTTTCCATGATTCTTAATGAATTCTGCAACCAGAATCATGGAAAGAATTAAGTTCGTGAACTGAGGCACCACTGTACTTTCTTTCCACTGACTATAACCTCACATTTTCTCATGGTTTCTACTATAAACTTGTCCTTAAGAATCTTTAAATCGTCTTCAAATTTTTCTTTCTACTGAACTAATATATATGTATCTGTCTTCTTGGAAACATCATCTCAGTTCTTGCTTAATGGCTTCATATTTTTCCACAGTGTGGTTCTCAACTGAACTTTTCTGGATCTTTTCAACTTCTCCATTCTGAATCTGGCTGGTCAGCTGGTTCTGCAGGTCCAGCATATGACCTCTCAGCTTCCGGGTCCAGCTGCTGTACATGGTCTCCAGTTTATTCAGAGCCACAACCTCCTGAGTGTTTCTGAACCTGAAGATGAAGGTCTCACAAGGGCCTTCCAAAAGTCTTGTATTCAGACTTTAAATTCTGATACTCAGAACAGCTCCTCTGGATTCTTCTTTGGCAGGTTTAAGAATCTTGATTTTCAGTTCCTAGACACTAGGGCTATGGCAGGGGTTGGGAGATGCCACTGGGGAATAACCTTCCCAGAGGTGAGCAAAGTAATGGTTGTGGATCTTGACATCAAACTTAATGATATCATTGAAGTGGCACATATCTGAGCACTGCTCAGGTCTGACTGCAGCAAGGGCCATTTCACCCAGTTTCTTTTGCAGCCACTTTTGCCTTGCCATGCTTTGATTTGTTTCTATAATTTCTTCTGTGTTCTGATAAGCAAACAGGCATCTTGGGGAACTATTTAGTTATTTCATCCTGAGAAATGCTTGGACAGCATTTTGCAAAATACCATCTATTTCAGATAGATTCTTCCCAAAAACATTGATTAGAGTTAAGTTTCCGAGTCCAATGGCAAAAGTTACCAACTAATTTTCCTCATCTGTTGCTTTATTAATGAGCTGGAGACCTTGAAGTTCTCTTCCATAATGTCCTCACGGCTCTTAAGAAGGGAGCCTTCAGTGTGCTTTCCATCCTTTCAGTTGAATCCTGAGTGATGGCCCTGCAGATACTGACCTGAAATGGAAAGATGGTTATGGATAATCTCAGGAATGATGGGAATTACATATAAGGCAGATATTTGAAGAGAAGTCAGAAATGTAGAAGGAGAGGTAAGATCAGAGATTATCTTTCTGAAAAACAACAATGACAATGAAACTTTTGATGGTACTTATTCCATACACAAAGGATACTCCTCAAAGATTCACCTGTTCTCCCCATTCTCTGCAATCTTGCTCACCCCTAGACTTCTCAAGATTCTTTATTTTTTTTAAAGATTCTTTATTATATGATGAATGTTTATGGAAAATGGGGGGGTGGGATCTTATAGAGGTTAGTGTTATGCTGACAAAAGGAAAGAGACATTGTTTCCTAGTAGGTAGAAAAAAGGTAAGTGAACTATGGATATTTTATTAAATGAAAGTTAAATAGAAAAATGAAGAGATTTATGTTTGCATTGTGAATTTTGGGAAGGTAGCAGATATTTTAGGTGATTTTATTTCCACATGAAAATTGAGACAATAGGGCTAGGGAAAATCAGTTTTCTGATTTTTTATAATCATAGTATCCTTAACCTTTTTCAATGTTTCCTATTACCATTAGCCTCGACTCTATCCTATGTTGGCAAATAACTTTTCTAGGTGAGCACGAATTTGAGACTAATGTTGTTACTATCATCACCATCTTTTACATCAGTAATACCACTGTCTTCCCCAATCTGTCTCATTTTTCCCACCAAAACCCAGAGTATTTTTGAAGCTACAATTAAATATTATTCTTTTTCTGAGAGCTCTTTTAATTTTTCCCCAAATATGTGATGTTACCTAAGTTTCAACTCTCATAATTCCTATGACACTTCTACTTTGTCTTGTCGTTAGAATTTTCTACATACTTCAATTATTTCCCTGTGTTAGGTAGCAAGAACCATTAATTAAGCAGAAAACAGATGCATATTGAATATCATTTACATCCTGAGTACTATGGCAGATATGTTGCATAATGATAATTTTTATTTTTAATAAAAACAAACCGATATTATCCTATTTGAGAGATAAGAAATCTGAAAGTTGGAGACAGTAATCTATTCCAGATAACATAGGTTGTAAGTCAAATAATTACACTTCAAAGCAGAGCTTTTTGAGTTCTAGAAATCATCATATTTCTAATATACCGATGGATAATATTTTACTCACCACTGTGTACAATTTGATACACATCAGAATACTTTTGTCTAAATGATTGCAATAGTCAAAAGACCTTTAAATTTTGCTTATTTGCCCCACTTTCCTCATCCCCAAAATCATCAGTTGTCTTTCTTTTTTTTTTTTCTTCTTTTTTTTTACTTTTATTGTTCAAAATAACACTAAACAATTGTTTAGCACTCATGTGGTGGTCCATGTGTTGGATATTCAATCACAAACAACAGAGACAAAATCTCCTTCCAGAAAACACTCTTTACAAGGGAGAGTAGGATGTTCGAAGTGTAAGAAGGATGATAGACAACAGGAATATTAATATGTATTATTATTTGTGCTATTAAGATGATGGAATAGTCTGATGTGGTGAAACATCAGAGAGTGGAGGGTAGGGGACTGTAGCAAATGCCTGAGTAGACTAATTTGTTCTGGGTCTTTTTTTTTTTTTTTTTTTTTTTTGGTGCTGGGAATTGAACTCAGGGCCTTGTGCTTGCAAAGCAAGCACTCTAATCACTGAGCTAAACCCTCAGCCACTAATTTGTTCTGAAAAGCATAGTCAATGTGAATCATTGGAGAGCATAATATTGACAGAAGTTTGTTCACTCACAGAAATTAGAAAACCAAGTGCAACATTGAAGACAGCAAAAATTAGAATACAAAATAAAATTATCAGGCATAAATTCATGGTTGGATCTATGACAGTTTCGATAATCTTGAAAGCTCCAAATTTGGTTCTTGATTAATAAAAAATTCTCTCAAGTGCTTTGGTCTGGTCCATTTGGTGCCAGTCTGAGAATTTCTTATCTAGTAACACAAAACAAAGGCCCCTTGCTGTCCCTCTTAATCATGGTTCCAGGTTAGAAGACAATAAAATAGAATCATAAAGTCATGATGGAGATGTTATTATTCAGTTTGCGGGGGCTGAATGCCACTTATCCCTCTGAGAAGTTAGGGGACACCATCTGCTCAGAGATTGCATAACTATGGTTAGTATGCCAGAGTCTTGATTGTTATTGAAATTAACCAAGCAGATTGCTCCATCACCTGAGAACAGCCATGCACTACCACCAATGGAATCTAGAAAGAGTTATTGACATATTAATGCTGTGTATGTCTGAATAGGATTTCTAATCTGAACTTGTATATCAGGATTTACAAATCTGTCTTACATTTGAATGAAACCACCTTCGTTTTCATTTTAACCTTATTTATGATATTAAGAGATTCGTTTCCTATTACATATGCCAGGTACTCTATTTGGGGATTCAAAGACTAATAAGAAAGTGCTCGGTCTTCAGTGGAAGACATGGGCACAGCAGAACTTACACACACATGTATTTTAAGATGAAGATAAATGTAGGTAAAAGGCACAGTGAACATAATGGGAGCAGAAGGATTTTGCCTACTTCCAGTAATAGTGACAATCAAAAATGGGCTCAGGCTTCAGTAGGCAGATAAATTCTTGCAGTCTTTAAGAGATCTGACTTTGATTGAAAATTTTCTTACATATTACTTAGTCAAGACTTCATTTTGCACGTAAGAAATCTGGGACCCAGAGGTAGACTGTGATCACCCTGTTTTACACATATTAGTGGCTGAAGCAGGAGTATAGTTTTGTCTTTGAGGCCATATAGACTCCTGTCCTTTGACTCACAGTGCCTGTTCCTCACTGAGTTTGTTGAGGCCAAAAAAACCTCCCCCAACTTACCCGGCACAAGGGTGAGCAGCGCCCAAGAACGACAAGAGAGACCAGGTTCGATGCAAAAACAACAAGCTACGTTCAAACAGAGCTCTGGGCCAATACGTACCCCTCACACAGGAGGCAGAGGTAATGGCCCCGAACTACAGGAGTGTGGGGTTTTTATGGGGTAAGAAACAGGCGCAGGAAGGGGAGGGCGCACGCGGGAAAGGAAAGCGTGGCGGCACATGATTGGTCCTCGCTGTTCCTTTTTGCGGTTCTTCTTGCAACTCTGGGTGTGTTGTAAGGTTGCAGCTTTCCCTGGAACCCTGGAACAGAGAACTTCCCGGCACAGGTTCATAAAGTGACCACATCTTGTACTTTACATTTTGTACATGCTTATTTGTATTCTGCATCTTTTCAAGTTCAGTTTGTCTGAAGTAACAGTTGTGCTTCGATCTTTGTGTGTCCTCTACACACCATTCACATTCCCAAGAATAGTTGAACCTTCGAGCCCTTGATGAGGACTCACTCCCAGGGTTTCAATTTTGAACAGAGATCTCTAAACCTCTGTTTAGGTCGGGACTTTACTGAGTTGTAAGACAAAGAAGACAAACACAGAAAGACAAATTATGATGCAAGCAAGGCAAAGAGACACAGTCATAGAACAGTGGAGAATGATGGGATACACACAGACGGGGGACACACACAGAGAGAAAGAGAGACAGAAAGACAGACAGAGACAGAGACAGATAGAAACAGATAGAGACAGAGACTTAAACAGAAAGGGAAAGATGAGCAAGAAGGCCTCACATATTTTAACAGAAAAAGAGGGCTTGGGCTCCCCAGGCCTCTCTCAGGCACACGTGTTCCATTCTTTCTCTGGGGGTGAGGGAAGCTGACCTCAGTGGGAGCTGGAGGGAAGGAGATACTCACCAGTATAAATCTGGGGCTTGTTCTAGGTCAGTCTGACCAGGAGCTAGAAGGTTGTTCTCGTGGGTAGAAATCTGCAGGTCTTTCTACAAGTAGTTTGTAAACTGAAAGAAACCAGTTTTATTAAAAAAAAAAAAAGTGACTGAAAATGAGGGATGTGGGATGTGAGGGATGTGGTGATTCTAGCTTCATATGCACTACTAGCGCACACCTATTCATTTGCTGCTAATAGGATGCTGAAGACCAGGGAAAAGCTAAAGGTGTTATCTTATCTGTGGTTTAAAACTTTGACAGTTGTACCTCATTACGTATTGAATAGAGTTCAGTGCTGGGATTTAAGATCTTCCTTGTCTAGCTGGTGGGTAAGAAGAACGCACTGGATTCATACTGATCCATGTTTGAATTCCGGTGTGATCACTTACTGGTCGAATTAGACTCAACCATATCAAAGTTTCTGTCTTTTCATTTTTGACATGTGAATAATAACAGTGTTTATCTTCAAATGTTGCTTTGAAAATTAAACCACTTAACATAGTGACTGTCCTTTAATGAGTCACTCAGTAAAAGTTAGGTATTATTTTTCTTGTATTGGGGAGCCCTACTGAAGGAATTCTCACACTGTGTTAAAATCACACGCTTTTTTTTTTTTTAACAGACACAAGTAGGATTTATTAGATGTAGATATAGGACACATTCAAGAACAGAGTGTGGGTGTTCAGCGAAATGAGGCACCAAAATCATGTGCTTTTTTTTTTTTTTTTAAGATGCTGGGGATCGAATTCAGAGCCTTGTGCTTGCTAGGCAAACACTGTAAACACTGAGCTAAATCTCCAACCAATCTTGTGCTTTTAAACAAAGTCTTACTTAGGGACAGAGATATCAGACGATTACCTTGGTGTGACTAATGTTGGCTTCTTGAACAAGGGAGCTATCAGGGGACCAGCAACCATTATATTCTGAGGAAGAATGTCATTCTTGTTTTGAGAACTTTAAAGGAAATCTTCCCCAGATAAATCTTTCATCTGAGGACTTAAAGAAAAACCAATTTCATATCTTGGGTATTGATGATATTTCTGGATTCTTGAAATAGTGAACACCAGAACGAGACCTGGCCCAGTGACCTTGAGCAGTGACTATATATTAACTAACAAAACTGATGGCTAAAAGTTAAAATCTAAGGATTTTGACTAGTAAGAAGTGATGACACCACTGTAAAGTGACACATGTTCCACCCCTGCTATGAAAGGCTGTTGCCCCAGCAGCTACTGCTGTGTTCCCCTGGCCAGCAAGGTGGAATTCACTGTCCTGGTGAGGGCTTTGTCTCTCTGGAGAATGAGATACCTAACTCTACCCTGGTTTGAAGTCAGGGCTTCCAATCACATTCTGCATCTTTTTGTACTCACCTATTCAGTCTTAAATTCTCAGCAGTACTGGCTCATTATGGCTGAATCTCCTCCAAATTTCAGGATATTGAAGGAGTGTTAATGTGGTAGTGAGGTAGGAATAGGGTGTGGCTAAGGCTGGCTGGCAAGGGAATGTGACCTGGGGGAGTGGCCTGGACCTGAGGCCTGATTTTCAAGCACCAGCCTTCATGTGGAATGCAGGGAGTTCTCGTGACTTTCTACGAGAACTCCATGTGATTAATAGAAGCAACACCAGCCGCTCCAGGGCTTCTTTCCTACAGAGTGGCCAAGGAGGGGACTCTCCCTTTTCCTTCCCTTGGAAGATGATGGCTGCGAACCCAGCACCGCTGCTACCATGCCTGTCTCATGGTAACCCCTACTGTTCCTTTTAGGCCCATTGCACATTTTACTGTTTCTCTCGTCATGCTCAACTTTCCTTTTCTTCTTTTCGCTATACTTTTAAATAAAACTTTAGAACTACTTTTTTGTCCCCCTCATTCAATTCTTTGCTTGAGGAGGGAAAGAACCCAGGGATATCGGAACGCATCCGATAACAGTAGGACCTGTCCTGTTTTTCTGGAAGCACTTCCTCTGAGCATGTGATTTGATAATGATTTGAGGTTAATTTAGTTTATCCAGGATTTCCTTCCAATCTATTTTTTACCTCCACTCAAAAATCTTTAAGCATCCGTGAATAGCAGCATCAGGGCGAGTATAAAACAAGACTTGTTAATAAAATTTAGGATATTGGCTCCCATAGATTAAAGCCTCTTAAAGAAATATATTTTTCAAACAGTGAAAGATTAAGAGGGAAAGCAGAGGGAGAGAAGGTAAAAAGAGGTGTGACAGGGCCACGGAATTAAAACCAAGTACCTTCCTTTGTCCTACTGGCTATAAAAATTTGAATAGAAATGGCTATGTAATATATCTGGTCATAGGGATCAAAATAGCCTTGGCATCTTCCACGTCCCAAACATGTTAAGCAAGCATCAGAGAGGTGAATGTATCTGGAAGTTTAGAAACTTCTCTTTGGAAATCTTGGGTCCAATGTTCCATGAATACTTTCCATTCCCATTTGTATTGTGCCTAAGAAAAACTAGGACATTTAGCACCATGTCCCAGAAATATGCTGAAACATTCCTTTTGCATTCCCAAGACTCTCACTGATACAGGAATAGGGTGTGGTCTGACCTGGCTGGGAAGATGAACATGACCTTGGGGAGTGGCCTTGACCTGACGTCAGCCTGGGGCGTGAAATTCCAGTCGCCCCTCTTCTCACAGGATCGAGAAACTCTCACGAGAACAGAATCCAGATAAATGTGAGTGGCACCACGAGTTCGCGCCTTCTCTCCCTTCTCTCCCTTTTTGCCTTGCGCGTTTGCCCTCTTGCCCCCTGAAACCCTGCTCCCTAGTCTCCTAGGCCTTTTCAGATTCCTAACTGCAGCATCGCTAGTTATTTTACCCACCTGGCCAAACCAGTCTCCCTTTTGTTACTTAAATAAACTTTCCTAATGCCCTAAAATTTGCTCCTGCAATTCATTTGCTTGTGCAAATAAAGAACCTGGAAATATACTTTCTGAATTCCCCTTCCCCTCCGACAACATCACCAAATCAAGGGGCTATTGGAAGCAGAATGTTCACATTAGTATTATCTATAGGACACTGGGACCTGGGCCAGCTAGTGTTCATTTGTCCCTAACCTAGTTTTTATTCACTTAATAGTAATTTATAAGTCCTCAAAATTGCCTACCCTCTCCCTCTCCTACAGAAAAAAAGATACATAAGTCTTTGAAGAATGGTAAACAGTTGGGATAATTATACTCCATGATTTTCTCACATGTTGTGATTTTCCTGTTTTGCACATTAATCAATCTGTATCTTTTTTTTCCAAATTTTTTTCCTTTATTGCTGTGAACTTTAAGAGACGGATGAGAAATTTTTCTCTGTCCTATACAGTTCTTTGAGGATTTTTGTTTGCAATCTTGTACTGATCTTTTCATTTTTGCCTACATTTTCTTAATTGCTAGGCTGCAAATGCACAGGTGATATTCTGTATCTGACCCACCTGAGTAATATCTCATTGTCTGGACACAGTGAGAGGTCAGTAAATGTTTTATCAATTAATGAAGTGAGCAAAGGGCTTCTTTCCAGTATTCAGCTGTATCAAGTAACTCATGCCCATCCACAGTTCTTTTTTTTTTTGAATTTTTTATTTTTACCAAGAACATGTAATGGTACATTGTATACATAATGATCATAATCAACATGGTTATTTTGTACCTGTACATGATACATCTTGGTTTTCCCCCCTCTTCCTCCCTTCCCCTCCCCTCTCTTCCATTCACCCACCCCTCCCTATTTGCAACAAATGTAGTTACACTTTACCATTTTTTCCTCTTTCATCTTACTTTTCATCCACAGTTCTGACAAACAGACTTTCAGTTTCATTTTCCCATCACAGCTGAATTCTCAGAAATGCTTGTTTTTAACTGAAGTGAAATAGATGTTTGTTGGTTATGAAGTGTTCATTGAAGCTGTTTCGCCTAGGTGTCTCCTTGTGGTTTTCCTTCCTGTTGGTTTTGTAATTTAAGTGTCACTTGAAAATTTGGACCTTAAAATGACATATTGAAGAAAGAGACATTTAGTAGGACCTAGAGAGAGTCCAATGACCTAGGAACTTTCAGGATTAGAACTAGGATGAGATAAAAGAGGTACTCATGCCACAAGAGAAACTGAATATATTTGCATAAATTTTGTACTCTAGATGCCTCACTTGTCTCATTCTATTTCCAGCCCTTACCTGTGTTTGAGGAAAAGGCTTGTGGATTGTGGTAATACATCCCCAATTCATTGTTTAAGTGTGAAAGGCAATTGAGGCCTCACTGGTTCTCTCTTGTCTGTGATTTCCCCTTAATACTTTCCTTTGAACCATCTCAAAGGCTGCATAAGAAGTTTCCTTTGGGGACTCCGCTAACCTCTTCTACAATCTAGTGTATAATAATAGGCAACAATGAAAGAAAGGAGACAAGGAAAAAAATCAGATAACTTAGAAAAAGGCAAAGAGACATCCATTTCTGCTTTTTGTGTCAGAACACTTAGTGTCAAAAAAAAAAAAGAAAGGAAGAAAAGGCTCTTAAACCTAAAGAGAGAGATGGGCTCCAATTCAAAAAGAGTGAGGAATTCCCATACCCCATTTTCATTAATAGGGAGATCATTCAGGCCAAAGAAAAATAATTTTAAAAATCATCAGAGCTGAACTATACCATTGATCAACTGGATTTAGCAGATATTTACAAAATATTCTAACAAGTAGGCACAGAATGAACATTTTTCTCATCAGTGTATAGAATTTTCTCTAGATAGACCACAAAACAAATATTAACAAAAAAATTTAAAAACTAAAAATATGACCTACATCATTTATCACAATGGGGTAAAATTAGAAGCTAACAAAAGAAAACTCAGAAAATATACAAATGCATAGTGTTGGTAGGAGTGGAAATTGGTACAACCACTATGGAAAACAGTGTTTCCTTTAGATCAACAGCTTTGAGAAATGAATGTTAGGGCTCAATTTGCAGAAAAATGATTTCCTTCCCTTCTCAAGTCCTTTGTTGGCTTCAGAGTTTACATCATTTTGATTCTGATCATAATTTTAAGGTCCAAATAGTTAAAGAACATAGATATATTTAATGAGAAGTATTTAATTACATTTTATATGTAAAAAGATAACTTATTATTAAAATGCAACCCAATTAATTTTCAGTATTATAAAGTTTTTTTTTTTTTTTTACATTCATCACATTTATTTTGTACCTGTACATGGTGCATCTTGGTTCTCCCCCCCTTCCCCACCCCTCCCCTCTGTTCCCTCCCTCCCTATTTACAGCAGGTTTATTCATAATTTTTCATATTTTCTCTTTCCCTTTTCTTTCCTTTGTTGCCTTTCTGCTTTTCCCCTTCTTTCTTTCTAGTACTCCTCTCCTTTGTATATTTTCTTCCTTTTATATAATATCTATTATACCTCTTTGTCCTTATTTACAGTTATGGTTTCTCATATCAGAGAGACAATTCGATGTGTACTCATGAGTACCTGATTTATTTCACTTAAAAGTATGTTCTCAAGGAACATCCATTTACATACAAATGACTCTAGTTTATCCTTTTTTATGGCTGGGTAGTACTCCATTGTGTAGAAAAAACACATTTTCTTTAGCCATTCATTGGTTGTTGGGCATTTAGGTTGTTTCCAAGACTTAGCTATTACAAATTGTGTTGCTATGAACATGGTTGTGCATACGTCCCTGTGGTATGACGATTTTAATTCTTCTGGAAAGATCCCCAGTAGGGGAATAGCTGGGTCAAATAGAACCTCCAGTTGTAGTTTTTTGAGGAATCTCCATATTGATTTCCACAGTGGTTGGACCAGTCTACATTCCCACCAACAGTGGAGGAGGGTTCCTTTTTTCCTGCAGCCCCTCCAGCATTTGTTATTGGTTGATTTTTCCGTATACATGGTTCTTTCTGGAGTGAGGTGGAATCTTAACGTTGTTTTGATTTGCATCTCTCAGATGACTAGTGATGTTGAACATTTTTTCATATATTTATTTGCCATTTTTATTTCTTCATCTGAGAAATGTTTATCCATTTCAGTTGCCCATTTTTGGATTGGGTCTTTAAATTTGAGAGGTTTAATTTTTTTGAGTTCTTTGTATATTGTTTCTGTTTTAATGTTTAGATATTTGATCCACTTTGATTTAGTTTAGTACATGATGAGAGACATGTATCTAGTTTTAGTTTTCGAAATGTGGTAAGCCAGTTTTTCCAGCACCATTTGTTAAATAGGCTATCCTTCTTCCAGTGAGGGTGTTTGGCTCCTTTGTCAAAGATGAAGTATTTGAGTGTGTTTGGGGTTGTTTCTGTTGTTTCTCCAATCTATTCCATTGATCCTCAGGTCTGTCTTTTGCCAGTACCATGCTGTCTTTAAGATTGTAGATTTATACTATAGTTTTAGGTTGGGGGCTGTGATGCCCCCTGCTTTTCCCCGGTTGCTTAGGATTGTATTTGCTCAAATATCCATATAGTTATTCTATAAAAACTTTGTGATAGCCCAGAATCAGTTTAAATTTCCTGTTAAGGTGACTTTCTCTGAGACACCATACATTTTAGAAAATATTTAGGACAATATTTTAAAGTATGAAATTAGCAGTTTAAATTAATTTTTATCACAGGTTCACATATGTTAGTAATTTGATTTTAAACCAGAAGGAGCTGACATAGAAAATACTTCCTTTTATAGGACATTTTCAACTTCTAAAAGGTTAATTGATTCACTTTCACATATTTCATTTAAAAGTGGGAAGCTCAAGGGTCTAGTTATAAAGGATATGTTTTAGCATAGTATACAGACTGACATTTTTGTCCAGATACTGGGGTGTCTTTTGAGTTAAGTATTTTTTTTATAGTAACCAAGTTATTTTTTCAAGTCATTAAGCACATCCTGCTTTGTGATTTTGATCCATGCATCAGGGATTTTACCTTTATTTTTAAATTTTTTCTGGTATTTTTCTTCTAACTCTGATTTGAAGTGAAAGACAAACCATCTCCAGTATGGCTGGGTGGATGAATCTGGGGTGATGCTCCAAGTGGCATAATCCCCTCCTGCCTGCCGATAGGTCTTGTATGGGATTTCCAGGGTATCACTCAAAATAAACAGAGTATCACTTGCCACTGCAGTAGAACAGCAATCAATGGAGAAGTCATCTGTTTTATACCAGTGGCATCCACTGACAGCCTTAGGACGGTGGAATGGAACACTGTGGTCTCCTTCATGATTGCGGATGGTGTTCGTACAAATTGCTTTACAGAAGGGACATTGTTTCCAGCAGCCACAGAGTTGTTCAGAGAGGATTTTCTCAATTACAGGGGACATTTCATCTATAGGCATACTTAAAAACTTTTCTTCAGCTTTCATCATTGCAGCATCCAATGTTGCACTCATGGCTTCTTTGAGAAACTCCATATCTTTTATCTCCTGGTGTTCAATGCTTTTCAAGTCTGCTCGTGGAAAGATCAAGTTGTTCCCCAGGTGATCACAGAACAAATCCAGCCACCCAGATGCAGTGCTGCTTTTATCTTTAGCCTCTGCTGTGGAGTCATGAATAGCAGAGAGGACGGCATTCTTGATGATGTCTAAATTTATTTTTAAAAAAGTCTTTACTTTTTCACTTCCTTTCTCTGAACAATATCTTTTAATATGCTTTTCAATATAACTCCTAAAAAAGGATTCTGGGTCATGAATGTATTGCCAATAATTATCAAAGTTTTCTTCTTCTGCCAGAGAGATGAGGATATGTTTTTCCAGTTTAGCCCTGTTTCCACTGAATGCAGGGCAGGTAGCTTGCATGTCCCCAGCAATTTTAGGGGCCATGTTTTCCCATACCGTGGTAGATACAGCAGGAATGAGCTTGTTCCACAGAAAATCTACGAATGATTTGACAGAGGTCGCTCCTTGGCAGGAGATCTTGAAACTCATGAAGAAATCGTCTTTTTTACTTTCCAGATAGTTTACAGGATCATTTGCTGTCTTGAATGCCCTGTGCATTTCATTAAAACTTTTTGATGCTTTTCGGAATAAACACAAAGATAATTCCATCTTGTATTTGCTTGTAAATGAGAACCTTTCTTTAGTGGGTGCAGATGTCACTTCTTCTTCTATTATTCTCAGAATTTCATGAAAATCATTTACATTGTAATCATGATGTTGCTTCCAAATATTAGTAAGAGTTTCATCAAATCTTGATAAAATGCGGTTTGTAGTTATATAAATTAACTCTCTATCACCTGCCTCTAACTGATTTGTGAGAACTATGTATTTCTTACTCATTTTTACATGCTCTTCAAAATTGACTTGAAATTTCTCTCTAGAATTTGTCTTTAGTATGTTCCCCATGTTTTTCTCCTTTTTGAAATGCTCCAAAAGGATATTTTCAGAATCCACTTCAATGGTAGGTTCTGTTGCTGGAGGAAGAGTTGAGGACACATCATAGACCCATTTATACCAAAGTTCATTGAATTTCTTCTGTAACTCCTCCTCACTTAATTCTTTACCTTTTACAGTTAAAGCCAACTCTCGGCTCCTCTCCAATAGTTCATTTTCATAACCCGTCTTTTTCTCGTCTAGCCTTTCTTGAGTTTTTTTAAGATTAATACGTTTATTGGCTTCTCTTTTGGCTTCCGAAATAAGTGTCTCTTTAAGGATTAGTAACTTATTTTCAAAATTTCCTTTCCACTGAATCAGTACTTCACTCTCTGGGTCTTCAATAAAATACTTCTCAAGATCTTCCTTAATGGTTTCATATGTCTCTGTAATTGGTTCTTCAAATGAGCTTGTTTTGAGTGTCCGAATTTTTCCATTCTGAATCTGATTGTTCAGCTGATTCTGCAAGTGCAGCACGTGACTCCTCAGCTTCCAGGACCACTGGTTATACATGGTTTCCAGTTTGCTCATGGCCATGACCTCTCGGGTATTTCTGAAACTGAAAATAAAGTTCTCACTGACCAGGGCTCTCCACAAATCTTCAACTCGAAATTTCACATCTGATATCTTCATGATATTTCCCTTAGAGTCCTGTTTAGCCATCAAAAGAATTCTACTTTTCAGTTCTTGGACATTGTGACTATAACGAGGATTAGGAGGGGCCATTGGGGGGTTGCCATCCCAGAGGTGAGCGAAGTAGTGGACATGAGTATTGACATCAAATTTAATGACATCACTGAAGCGGGACACATCTGAACACTGTTCTTGCTCAGCAGCGATTGCTGCCATTTCATCTAGCTTCTGCTCTAGCCGCCTTCGTCCTTCCATGGTTTGCTCTTTAGCTGTAACTTCCCCCACATTCTGATGGACGAAGAGGCAACTTGGGGAGATTTTCACTTGTTTCATTCTCAGAAAGGCTTGGACAGCTATTTGTAGGATATCCTGCATCTCTGAGGGATTCTCTCCAAAAATATTGATCAGAGTCAAGTTTCCAAGTCCAATGACAAAGGTTGCCAGCTCGTTGTCCCAATTCTGGGATTTGTTGTTGAGTTCTGGGGCTCGAAGTCCTTCTGTGTCTACAACTAGTACAAAATCAAATCCAAGTTCCTCTGTGAAGGTCTCTTCCACCTTCAGGAGCTGCATGTAGGCTCCCCTGGTACACCTGCCTGCACTGACTGTGAACTGCAGCCCGAAAAGGGCATTCAGCAGGGTGGACTTCCCTGAACTCTGCAGGCCAAGGATAGAAAGAACAAACACTCTCTTGCCTGGAAGTTTCTCAGAGACCTTGTCAAATACAGCTGCCACCCATTTTAGAGGCACATACGATGCATCTCCATCCATCAGCTCGATGGGGATGCCAAACACCATAAGGTCTGCAGCAATTTGGGGAAGGGAGAGAAAAATAGTATCTCTTTTGGAAGAAATTTCTTCCAGAGCTTCATACATCTGCCCAACTTCTCTGAGAAGCTGTTCAATTCCCATGGTACAGTCACTGATCTCTGTGGAGATGGCTTCCAGTTTGTGTTGCCAGAGGTCCAGGGAGTTGCTCTTCTGTGCCTTTTGCTTTTCTGTTTGTATCTTTGACCACAAAGATCTTTGCTTTTCACGCAGTTTCTCCAAGTGTCCTGCAGTGAGGTTGTCCAAAACAACATTCAACCACTGCAAAAAGTAGAGTTTGAAGTGAGTTCCTGAGTGTTGTTGCAAAATTTGTAGGAAAGATTGCATTAAGTCATTGGAAGAAAAGGCTTTTTCCAACTGCTTATGCCTTATTATTTGT
Source organism: Hystrix cristata (assembly GCA_004026905.1). NCBI lineage: Eukaryota > Metazoa > Chordata > Mammalia > Rodentia > Hystricidae > Hystrix > Hystrix cristata. The sequence goes on along the minus strand of PVJO010006228.1, from coordinate 3,996 downwards.
TTTTCTGTCTCAATCTCACTCTTGTGTTGTTCGATGCTCCTCTTCCCCTTTTCTCTCAGATGATAGAGTTCTTTGTCCTTCTTACACCAAAGATGCCACAGTTGTCCTTGCAGGGGTAGTAAATTTTCCTTCATGTGAGATAAGTTCATTTCTCTCAGGAGGGCCATTATAATCTGTGCCTTTTCTTTGGCTTCCTTGCATTCTCTCTGGTCTTCATCAATCAGAAATCCTTGCTTACGAGCAATCTGAGAACAGTCTTCTAAGCTGAGAGCAATGTCAGAGAGTTCTAGCAAACGTCTGATTGTAGTAGTGAGCTCGTCTGTTAATTCTGCCTCATTTCTATTCCTGATGCCAATTCTCACTCTTCTGCCAGAATTATTGACTATGTTTTTTTCTTTGTCATCAAGCAGGCAGATCAAAGATGTTGATGACTGCCACAGGTCACGGACAAGTTTTCGGTTTTCTTCATTGTCATCAGAAGCTGACATGAGAACTACAATGAGAGAAGAGACCTCCTGCAGGAAACCAAGCTGCTGCTTATGTTCCTTTGCATCTCCATGAAGATTGGTGAAGGTCACACAGTTGTCAAATCTGTCCTCATCTTCCCCCCCAGGACAGTACCAGCAGATTTCCACCACACCTTCCATCAAGAGACAGTCTTTGCTGCTTCCCTTGCAATGTCGGTGAAAAAACACATCATATTTACGTTTACTGAGAACCCAGTTCATGATCTGAGATTTGGAAGCAGAGAGGCCATTTCCGACTCTAATGAAGGACACAATGGAGGTGGATACACGACACATCTGCTGGTTATTAGAACTGCACTTCTTCCCTTTTGGTGATTTACTTGTATGCTGCCAACTCCTCCTAATTTGTTTGAGACACCAGAGAGAGAATTCAAGTTGTGAAGTACAAGGATTAGGCACCACAAGGGGAAGGGCAAATTGACAAATAGAAAGTTTGGCCAAAATATATTGTCTGGCAAAATCATCTGCACAGTGAAAAATCGCCATCTGGATATCCATTGGATGAATGTGAGGCCTGGGTGTAGTGGTAACAGGACTATTACCATCATCAAAAAAGTCTTCATATGGATCAGAAGCCTCATTTTCCTGGTCAGAGACACTTGGATAAACCTGATGCTCCCTGTTTTCTTCTTCTCTGAAAACCAGATATCTCAACCCATAATCCAGCACCAGTAGCTTCTGTAGGAAATAGAAAGGAAGCTCCTGTTCAGAGCTGGGCTGTGTGTTGTACACAGAAGTCTTGTAGATCTGATGAAAGTTAGCTCTGCTCATACTTTTTGGGAAATAATGTTCTAGGCCTAGACGCTGGAGTAAGTCTTGGAAGGCTTCATTTTCTATCACTTCCTTTTTAGTATTGTCTTCATCATGTGGTTTGTATGTCTGCTGATTTTCATTAAGGAAACTTTGCAATTGTTCTTTGAACTTGTCTACTTGCAAAGATGATCTGGTGGCTTCATAATCCCCACCAATGATCAATCTCAAGTCTTCTTCTAGGTTTTCCCAATTGTGACCTGCTCCAGTTTTGTTCAGGACATGTACAATTTCTTTGGACAAGGATTGCCCCATACATTGTCTGATCAATGCCATGCGCTGTGTTTTTTCTTCTGAAGAAATACCCGTGACTCCAGCTGAGGCTGTCAGACATATGAACACCAGGAATGCCTGAGCCCTGTAGATGCAAATACTTTTGAGCTCCTGGTATTTACTTTGGGCAATTTCCATTTCATCCAGTAGAAAGATTAACTCATCATAACCCAGAAGATACTGAAAAGTATTGTTAACTAAGTGATATCCTGCACCAGCTGCAATGGAAAGTAACAAGAGCTGTGTGTCTCTCTGCTCTGCCTCTCCAAGGTAATTCAAAAAGCAAGTAAGAGCCGAGCTAACTTTATAAGTGACTTTTCTTTGAGCCTCTTCCACTGTTTCTGGGGACTCAGATTTGCCCTTAACTTCGAAGAGCTCATTCAGAGCTTCTTTTAAGGTTACAATCAGTTCAGAAAATTGAGAAATGTTGACTTCCTCTTGCTTTGACTCTGGCTGGTAGATCCACTGCATGATGGAGTGAGCTTGAGGAAAGTTTGTCACTTTGTATACATGAGGATCCAGAAGTCTGCGTAGCTGGAATTTAATAAATTTAGTTTCATAAATGGAAGACTTTTTGCAAAAGTTCACTGTATTTACTAGAAAATTCTGCAGATCCCAATTTGTGAGGCATGTATTAATCCAAATGTCATAGCCTGTAATTTTTTGACACAATATTTGCATGAGATTCATCAGTTTTTTAAGCTGTTCTTCAGGATCAGATACTTCCCAGGATTTTACATCCTCTAGGAAAACTCTAGCTTCTTTCTCAGCACTAAATAGTTCCTCTCCATACTGAATGTTGACAGTTAGGCCAGTCAGAGCAGTGTAGTTGTCTTTCATGCATTTAGCCACCTTTAGCGCGTCCTTAAAATCACTTCTGTGGCTGGAGAGGAGGATGATGTCCCAAATTGGCACCAGCTGAAGGCCCCGGTCAATGACACACCAGGTTTGATTGCTGGCCACAAGGCCAGTTTTCCACTGGACAAGGCCATCTGCCTCTGGTGGGCCACCGGTCTGGGCCACAGATAATTGGATATTGGTTTGACGGTTTTGCAGAGTTTTGCTTTGAGAGGCTGTTTTTGAATGTGATTCTGACAGATTCATACTTGCAGCAACTTCTACTCCAAAGCCATAGTAGCTGCCTCTTATGTAAATGTCCAGGGCCTCTGATGCCTGCTGCTTGACGTCATCTAGCTCTTCCTTTTGGAAACCCTCTGAAGTTGCCTTCCACCAGTAGATTCCTCCCAGGTGAAGAGGGCCTTGGTTAGCATGAGAACCAAACCTGTGGAAGAAGTTTTCGGTTCTTTGCTTCAGCAAGGGGGATGCAGTATGATCCAGAAGGTCTTCAATGCATTTCAATTCCTGGAGAGCAGCCTTGGAGAACTGGAGTTGATCAATGGGAAAGTGACAGCAGGCCAGGGGGATGTAGCTGAACTTGGTTGAGCAAAAATAAGAGTGCTCAGAATGTGACTGATGGGTTTCCTTGGATTCTGAATATTTGCTTTTATCTGTACCACCTTCTAAACTAAATCCCCATCCTTTAGCCTTGGCTGAGACAGTTACACTGAAGCCCAGCTTCTCTATAGTCTGAGTGAACATGGATTCTGCTTGAGAAGAGGTAAATTCTTTTGTTTCCAGTCGTGTGCCCTGCTGGGGGCCAAAGAGTGAGAATTCCTTGGGCATACTGAGTAGCTCTTCTCTCTTCTGTACCAGGTCCCTTTGTTGGCTAGTTTGGTAAATTCCCTGCAGGACAAGTCCTCCAGATGCCCGTCTTACCAGATCTCTATCTGAAAGATTTTGGCTGTGGGACAAGGTCTGTTGCATGAGATGGAGATGTCTCTGCAGGTTTTCCATGACTTCCCTTAGGGGCTTTTCAGGCAGTGGCCAGTATTCTTCAGGGATCTCCATTGCTTGCCTCAGCTTTGCTTCTTTCCTCCTCACCGCCTTTTCTTGTCTCTGTCTTCCTTCTGAAAGCAGGTCCTCTAGCTCCTGCAGTGCCTGTTCTGCTTGCTTCTGCCTCTTCTTTATCATCTCCACTGGCGACTCTTGTAACTCTGGGTGACTATTTGAGTGTGATAGGTCAAACAGCTTCTCCAGGGCCTTTTTTTCCCATTGATGCTGCACCTGGGATTTCAGGACCTGGAGGTCTTTTTCTTCTAAGTATTGTAAGGCCTGTGCACAGGTCACGCCCAGGTGTTCCTGCAATTTGGGCAGCCAAAACTCGGTGTCCAGGCCCACATATTTCAGAATCTCTTGGAGATCTTGCTTCCTTTTGTCTCTGAGCAGAGTCTCATCAGGGTTGTAGCCTGCAGTTGCCATGGCTGTGTGAAAAACAGACACTCAGTTACCTTGACTGTGATCTTAGAAAGTCTCAGCCACACCTTTA